>QXEO01000553.1:2028990-2299320 GCA_007115705.1 Dactylis glomerata
CACGACGACTATCTTCTTTTCAAGGAGGAGTTGGAGACCGATACCTTCAAAGCTCTGTCGGCGTTGGGGAAGAAGATGTATGAACAGAACTTAGGTCACCACCGTCTTGGGAGTGGCGGTTACAGAGGAATCCAGGAAGTGTGGGACAAGGAGGACGCCGAGCTTATTCGTCTTGGCAAGCCCAACATGTTTGACAAATTCATGGACCCGCAGGTCCAGAACTTTGTGCGGGCCCGCTACTACCTGTGCCCCAAGACAAAGAAATTCAAAACCTCAGCGAAGGCTGTGCAAGAGTTTGAGAAACTCGTGGTAAGCAACTTACTGCGGATCTCAAGTCGATTTGCAATCAATAATGAACCAATGATTCTAATTGGGTTCATGAATCCTTTTGCAGGAAGCTGAAATAGCGGCCGAGGCAGCTTGCTCCATGATACGTCTCCAACGTATCCATAATTTTTGATGTTCCATGCTTGTTTTTACACCATTTGCCTAATGTTTCGTTACACTTCGTGGAACTTTTATGCATTTTCCGGAAATAACCTATTAACAAGTTGCCACAGTGCCAGTTCCTTGTTTTCTGCTATTTTTGTGTTTCAGAAAAGCTACATAGGAAATATTCTCAGAATTGGATGAAACAAGTTCCTAAAGTCTTATTTTTCCCGGAAGCTTCCAGAGATCCGAAGAGGAGACGGAGTGGGGCCACGAGGGCCCCACACACTAGGGCGGCGCGGCCCAGCCCCTGGCCGCGCCCCCTATGTGTGAGACCGCCTCGGTCCACTCCTGACGATGCCCCTTCGCCTATAAAGACCCCCCAACGGGAAAAACCTAAGGGCCCGATCAATTTTCCAGAAACACATCGCGATCCACCGCCGTCATCGACCTGAGATCGAGTGATCCAGAAGCTCTTCCCGGCACCCTGCCGGAGAGGGGAATCGCCACTGGAGGTCTTCTTCATCGCCATGCTTGCCTCTAGAGCAATGAGTGAGTAGTCTACCTTGGACTATGGGTCCATAGCAGTAGCTAGATGGTTGTCCTCTCCACCATGTGCTTTATGTTTAGATCTCATGAGCTGCCCTACATGATTGAGATCACCGTTATGTAATTCTACATGTTTGGTTTATTGGGATCCGATGAATATTGGTGTTATGATTGAGTTGCTATACTAAAATATATCTTATGTTATCTCTATGTTGTTTATGATCTTGCATGCTCTCCGTTGTTAGTAGCTATCTTGGCCGAGTAGTTGCTAGTGACTCCAAGAGGGGGTATTTATGCTCGATAGTGGGTTCATGCCTCTATTTAATCTGGGGGAGTGACAGAAACCTCTAAGGTTGTAGATGTGCTGTTGCTACTAGGGAGAAAACAACATTCATATGCTCGAGGGCATATGCTTTGTTTACATTACACACTTTGCTTAATGCAATTATCTGTTGTTCGCAACTTAATACTCATGGGGTGTTCGGATGATATCCCCGCGAGTGGATTATTAGTCATAGATGCAGTTGGATGGCGGTCTATGTATTTTGTTGTAATACCCAGAGTAAATCGCATAGTGATCTTCTTGACATATCACGTTATCTTTATTCTATCAATTGCCCAACTGTAATTTGTTTACCCAGCATGTGTTATTTATCTATGGAGAGACACCACTAGTGAACTGTGGACCCCGGTCTTATTTCCATCATATTGTTATCACCTGTTTACTTTACTCGCACTGTTTACTTTACTCGCATACTTCTACTATTTTCCACTCGATACGCTCATACCCCTTGTTTCAAGCAAACCGGTGAGATTGACAACCTCATCGCAAGTTGGGAACAAAGTATTTAGTTGTATTGTGTGCAGGTTCCGCGTTGCTATTGGCTAAAGGCAAGTCAACAAGTGTCATAAACGGCGCCTTTGTTGGAATGTCACTAGGCTATCAAGCATCACCTTCAGTCGTACTGTCTGCTCTTCTCCTGACCGACAAACCTTGGTTTCTTACTAAGGGAAAAGACTTGCCGCTATGCTCATCATACTTTCCACTTGGAGTTTCCTAACTGTCTGGCCATAATCATCATCAACTACACGCCAGCCATCAAGCCCTTTTCTGGCGCCGTTGCCGGGGAAGAAGTGGAAGACCTCTGCAAGGGGAGTTTTTTGCACGCACATCCTTTACTTTGTTATTTGCTTTGCTTTACTTTATTTATTTTTACTTGCATTGTTTTATATCAAAAACCCAAAAAAATAGTTTACTTTATAGTTGCTTTTATCTACTTGCTTTTAGTTCATCATGTTGTTCCCTAAGTATGTTTTGGAGGACCTCTTAGTAGATAGTGGTTCAATTATTGGGAAAGATAACATTGAGGAGTTCTTTAATCACATTAGTATGCATAAAGAAGTTGAGGAAAAGTCTTTGGTTGAGCTTGCTCCTAGTATTGAAGTTGCTTCTGCTTATTTAATTCACATGTTGGAAGCTAGGTTTGCTAGCCTTAATCCTTTTATGCAACACATGTTCCTTAAGCTTCATGAAATTGAGGATCCTGAAAAGAAAGCCTTTATCTTAGAAACTTTGCGCTTAGAATTTAAAGATATTGCTATTGAAGCTAGGAAAGTTCTTAAGCGTTTTAATAAACTCGGTTCACCTATAAAGGTTATTAGTACAAACAATGATGGAACCGAAATACCTATACCTAGCAAGCTCTTGGGATTGTATGAGGCTTTCGAAAATAATTTTGAATGGATCTGTCCCAAAAATCTTTTTAGTGATTTGAGTGAACCAAAGCATGATCACAAGGGGTCTCCAAAAACTTATGTGGATGAAATACAATGCCTTATTGATAAAACCTCTGCAGTTGATCTTAATGCTTCATCTCTTGATGTTACTTGATTCGCAATTTTCTGCGCCTAGCTCAAAGGCGTTAAAGAAAAGCACTCTTGGGAGATAACCCAATGTTTTATTTTCAGTACTTTTTCTTTTATTTGAGTCTTGGAAGTCATTACTACTGTAATGACCTCTCCTTATCATTTTTATTTCATTGTTGTGCCAAGAGAAGCCTCTAATTTGAGTGAGGTAAAGATTTGGGGATGTTGCTGTCCTGAAACTGTTTTCGGTGCTGCACCGTAAAAATTCGTGAAAATTCTCTGTATATCTTTTGGACCTGTGATTTATTGTGCATATGCCCCAGGTTATATCCAAACTTTCATTAGTTGAACACTTTTTGATTTGAGCAACAGAAAACCCCTTAAAAATTCGACCTTTGTCAGCTGTTCTGTTTTGACAGATTTCTGCCAATATTTGTGTTTGCCGCTTTATCGCTTTCTTTTTGAGTTCTTTTGATCACGGAACTTTTGGGGAAGTTGCTACAGTAGTATATACTTTATATGTGGTGGTTTTGGGTTGAAACCTGAAGCAAAAAAGAGGTTGATTATATGTTATGCCTACACTAATGTTGCTAATAGATTTGTGTTTAGTTTTGTATGAAGGAAGTTTTCAAGTGTAGGGATTGGAGAATGATGAGATGAGTTGAAGAATGGACAAAAGCTCAAGCTTGGGGATGCCCATGAATCACCCCAAGAAATATCCAAGAAGTACAAGCATCAAAACTTGGGGATGCCCCCGAGGCACCCCTTCTTCATCGGCAAAAATCAGGTCACCTTTCAAGACACTATATTTTTATTGCTTCATGCACTATGTGTTTTTCTTGGAGCGTCAGTTGTTTTAGTTTTATTTATTAGTTTAGTTTTGTTTGCTGCAATAAATGGTTGGACCCCAACAAATTTCTTTTGGAGAAGTTGCCTTGCTTTTCATTTGCCAAGAACGCTCTAGTTTTCACTCTTATCAAGACCGAGTGTTCTTCTTTTTCTGCTACTGCTTTTGGTTTTCGTTTTCGTTTTCGCCTTGATTTGCATTCAGATCTTCTTATATTTATTTATCAAGGTGTATTTTTTCCTCTGGACCATGTTGGTTTTCCTCAAAAGAGTTGGATTAAAAAAGTTTGAATGGTGTTAGAAAAGAGAAAAAGCTTTATGCAAAAAAGTGGTACAAGAAGGAGCTTGTGTAGACTGCGGCTTAGGTTTGTTCATGTCATGCTTGATATCTTTTTGATAGTATGCTTAGTGGTTTTGCTGTAGCATGACTTGTCTCAAATAACTGAGATTGCTTAATGAGCCTTTGAAAAAATCATGCGTTGTTTTTATCGTTTGGAAGCATTATTTTGGTTTTCTCCTTGATGCTTTATTTGGGTTGACTTGGCACATGATCACACATGTTAGACTCTTACAAAGTCGCCAATAGCCTCTATGATCATCTAGTTTTTGACTTTTGATGCCATCTTATGCTTCTTTTAATGTCGCTTTGTCGCTTTGCATGATTATGGCCGTTATTGCTCTCTTAGTTGGTCGCTCCCAGTCTTTTGCTAGCCCTCGCCTTGTACTGAGTATGAGCTCTACTCGTGCATCCAACTCCTAAAAACCTAGTTTTGCCAAAGTGTCCACCATATATACCTACTAGCAATTTGCTATTCCAAGTAAATTTGACTTGCTTTTATTTTCTCTTCAAATTAAACTCTTACCAGTGTTATGTGAAAATTGGTCAGTAAAGCTCTCACGAACCGGAAGGCACACTTTACTTTTTCTTGTTCTTAAAAATTTGACATTGTGGTCTCTTATGTTGAGTTGTTATGCTTGCAAGTTGTAAGTTGGAGACTAGCCCAGCCATGCCGTCATGGGGCAAGCTTTCAACATTGCACTTCTTATTTGAGTTGATATCGTGATCTTTTGTTTATGGATGCCCGCTGTGTGAAATGAATTGGGAATCTTGCGGGGATCATGGAGTTTGTATATGTGTTAGGGAAACGCCTGGGCCGCCAATCTAAGCCATGCATAATTCATGGTGGAAATTTGCAGCATATCCATAGTGGACATTCGACGACGTATCTCAAAATAAAAAGCTAAACAAATGGTAAATAAAAGAGATGTCGAGGTGTTCATTATCTGCTTGTCCTGTCATTTTGATGTGGGCTTGTTCCATGTCATCGGGCACAGAGGTACCCCGTTGGCAGTTCTCGATGATACATATATAATTACAATGACAAGAGCCTTGCTTGGGACTCTAAGTAGAGTAGCATGAGGTTTGGGTACTCGTATTTATGGGACACGAGGTTTTTGACTTATGATTTGTCAAACATATGCATCATAATTATTCTCGCATTAACTTTAACCATTCAAGATGCTTATGATAGGGGCAATGAGAGCTCAAAGCCGGTAAGTAAAAATAATTTTTGAAGGTTATAAAACTTGCAATCACTGCTTCCCTCCGCGAAGGGCCTTTCTTTTACTTTTTTGTTAAGTCACCACCTTCTATCTTTATGCACCATTAAGAGAGCATAGTTGTCATTCTTAGTATAATGTGCATTGTCCCAAAGTTTTCATTGATTGATTCATATTGATGGTTTCACTTGTTCTCAAATTATTTGTATCTAGTCGCCCTCTTAAACTTGAAGGTGTCCTATGCATTTATGTTTTGCTCTCCATGAAGGACAAGCTGAAAACCATTTATATGTTTTTCCTTATGATTTGAACACATGTTTGACTTTCATTGTTTCATTTTCATGATCTTTTGTTTGTGTTTATTTTCATGTTTATAACATGGTTGCTAAGTTTTTATTGTCAAGATTATATCTTTCATGCCCATGTTTTAAGTTCTTTTGATCCCAGCTCACAACGCTTACATATATGATCAAGATTGTGTAGGTGCATGTCACCTCAAAAATTATTCTTTTGTTATCACTTACCTACTCGAGGACGAGCAGGAGTTAAGCTTGGGGATGCTGATACGTCTCCAACGTATCCATAATTTTTGATGCTCAATGCTTGTTTTTACACCATTTGCCTAATGTTTCGTTACACTTCGTGGCACTTTTATGCATTTTCCGGAACTAACCTATTAACAAGTTGCGACAGTGCCAGTTCCCTATTTTCTGTTGTTTTTATGTTTCAGAAAAGCTACACAGAAAATATTCTCGGAATTGGACGAAACAAGTTCCTGAAGTCTTATTTTTCCCGAAAGCTTCCAGAGATCCGAAGAGGAGACGGAGTGGGGCCACGAGGGCCCCACACACCAGGGCGGCACGGCCCAGCCCCTGGCCGCACCCCCTATGTGTGAGACCACCTCGGTCCACTCCTGACGATGCCCCTTCGCCTATAAAGACCCCCCGACGGGAAAAACCAAAGGGCTCGATAAATTTTCTAGAAACACATCGTGATCCGCCACCGTCGTCGACCCGAGATCGGAGGGTCCAGAAGCTCTTCCCGGCACCTTGCCGGAGAGGGGAATCGCCACCGGAGGTCTTCTTCATCGCCATGCTTGCCTCCGGAGCGATGAGTGAGTAGTCTACCTTGGACTATGGGTCCATAGCAGTAGCTAGATGGTTGTCCTCTCCACCATGTGCTTCATGTTTAGATCTCATGAGCTGCCCTACATGATTGAGATCACCGTTATGTAATTCTACATGTTTGGTTTGTTGGGATCCGATGAATATTGGTGTTATGATTGAGTTGCTATACTGAAATATATCTTATGTTATCTCTATGTTGTTTATGATCTTGCATGCTCTCCGTTGTTAGTAGCTATCTTGGCCGAGTAGTTGCTAGTGACTCCAAGAGGGGGTATTTATGCTCGATAGTGGGTTCATGCCTCTATTTAATCTGGGGGAGTGACAGAAACCTCTAAGGTTGTAGATGTGTTGTTGCTACTAGGGAGAAAACAACATTCATATGCTCAAGGGCATATGCTTTGTTTACATTACACACTTTGCTTAATGCAATTATCTGTTGTTCGCAACTTAATACTCATGGGGTGGATTATTAGTCATAGATGCAGTTGGATGGCGGTCTATGTATTTTGTTGTAATGCCCAAAGTAAATCGCATAGTGATCTTCTTGACATATCACATTATCTTTATTCTATCAATTCCCCAACTGTAATTTGTTTACCCAGCATGTGTTATTTATCTATGGAGAGACACCACTAGTGAACTGTGGACCCCGATCCTATTTCCATCATATTGCTATCACCTGTTTACTTTACTCGCACTATTTACTTTACTCACATACTTCTACTGTTTTCCACTCGATACGCTCATACCCTTTGTTTCAAGCAAACTGGTGAGATTGACAACCTCATCGCAAGTTGGGAACAAAGTATTTGGTTGTGTTGTGTGCAGGTTCCGCATTGCTATTGGCTGAAGGCAAGTCAACAAGTGTCGTAAACGGCGCCCTTGTTGGAGTGTCACTAGGCTATCAAGCATCACCTTCAGTCGTACTGTCTGCTCTTCTCCTAACCGACAAACCTTGGTTTCTTACTGAGGGAAAAGACTTGCCGCTGTGCTCATCATACTTTTCGCTTGGAGTTTCCCAACTGTCTGGCCATAATAATCATCAACTACACGCCAGCCATCACTCCACCCAAGGGCTATCGGAGCCTTGGGACACTCCTTTCAACAGGGCGACGGATATTATGAAGAAGAGACCCAAGCACAAGAAGATGACGTCCGCTGGGCGTGTTTCCGGCTTTGGGCTGACCACGAAAGTCGGCGTCCACTTCAAAGAGGAATCAAAGGCTAGAAAGGAGAGAAGAAGCAAGGTGGAGGAGGCGCAGAGGCGGGAGATTGCAGATCTCAAGGCGCAAGTGGCCGCGCTGCCGGCGCAGATGGAGGAGAAGTTCGAAGCAAGGTTGCGCCAGGTCATTCCTCCTCAACTGTGGGAGGGTCTAGCGGCGTGGAATGCCACTGGTGGAGTTGGGCCGATACCGGTGCCCAGCGTGTCCGGCAGCAACTCGGCCCAACACGTGTCGCCGAACATGGTGACCCCGCCCTCCTACCCATCGGCAGACCCGTTCGCGGGGCTGAGCCCGCTGGCCGCCGACACCAACAACGCGCAGCCGGTGCCAGTGCCCAACACCAACACGCGGCCGCCGCCTCCGCCGCAGCCCAACACCAACGTGCAGCCGCCGCCCAACACCAACGTGCAGCCGCCGCCTCCACCGCAGCCCACGCAGCCTCGCGTTTCCACCTTAGCCGACCTCGACGCCCTTACCAAGGTAACTAATCATAGGCTCGACTTCATATTCTGCCGTCCTTTTTGATGAGTACCATCTGATAATGATGCCCAACATGTTCTCCCGCAGGACACTAGTAGCACCTTGCTGCACTATGTGAACGGCGTGCTGAAGGATGTTGAAGGATGTAGGCAAGGGTACCATATGCCAACCGAAGAACCCCCTGATGCACAACTTGCCCATCCCTGCTGGCATGTTCAGGGTCACCCTGGTGCGTCCTTTGAAGGGTTGCGAAGGCGTTTATCCTCCCATGCAACCTCATGGAGCCGATGAGCATTACTCTCTCGGAGGTTGCGTCGGCTGGCCCTTGCTATGGCCGAAGTCTCAGATTCGCCTTGCAAAGGATGATCAGCGCCCCGCGGCTGCCCCCGCTAAAAAGACACGGCCACCAGTGTTCATCCCCTCCACCAAGAGGCATCAGCAGCTAGCCACGCACACGCCGTTGCCTCCACCCGAGCACGTGTGGATGCTGCACCTAACCGTGGCGATGATCAGGGTGATGAAATTGACGGCTTCCTCAACACCGGGGCCAACGAAGGAATCTACATGCCTCCTCTTGGAGATCCAGCCTCCCGTGGTCAACAAGCCGGTCGTCCCCTGTCATGCATGTAGCATCTGTGGTTCGGCGACGGTTCTTAGGAGACGCCTCCGGAAGCCGCAGCCACACAACCCAATCCGGCCAATGTTATCAGCCCCACCACACTCCACAAGGCGGTCGATGAGCAGTTGAAATCCGCTGCTCCCGTGCCGGATAAGTTGCAATCCACAGCTCCTATCGAGGAGAAGAAGAAGGGCCGGAAGCATAGCCAGAGCAAGAAGGCTTCGAGCCAGCCGTCTCCGAGGAAGATACTCCGGGCTGAGGACGGCGTGCGAGAAGAGCCCTGTGATTTCCCCATGCACATAGCGGGTCAGCCGATGCTGACAAAGGAGATGCTCGCCAACGTGGGTGGAGCGATCGTGAATTTGCACGAAAGCATCCAGTATCTCGAGGAGCGCCTTCTCCAAGAAAAGAATCCCGGGTACCCGGTCTACAAAATCAAGGTGCCGGAGGGCCATGGCTTCGTCGATACATCACCCGCTGAAATCTTCTTCGTGCGGTACGAGGACATCTACAATCTGCTGCACTCCAACCGCCTGGACTATAACTTGGTCCGTCTATACACGCTTCATATGGCGTTGAAGGCGAAGAGGGAGAAGACCAAGGGCATCATGATAGTACACCCCTACTTCATGCGTGACGTTGCCTTGGTGAACGAGGCGGACCGGGCAATGGTGAAGGAGTACCTTGGGAATATCTTTGTGGAGAACTCGACCATCGACTCCATTCTTCTGCCTTGCTTTCCCGAGTAAGTGAACACCGCCGTGAAAACTTCTTTCTTAGATTCTCCGGTTGGTCCTCTTACAACAATTTATTTTTCAATTGTGCTGCGCAGAGGCATATACTGCTCACTCATATCCATTTGCCCAAGGTGGTCGCAAGCGACGTACTTTGACTCATCGAGTGACACGAAGCCGATGAAGAACTATGGCCGAATCAAGAGTGTGCTCGATGATGCTCTACAATTCTACGCCGACAAGGGGGGCAAATTCATCAAGGGTGGCGAGAGAGTCAAGAATGGCAAGCATATCTTCATGCACCAGACAAAGTTTCCATGCGTCAAGCAGCCGCCTGGAAGTGTGAAGGAGGCCTTCTACGCCCTCTATCACCTGAAGGGGATCGTCCGGGATTCGCGGATCAGGCCGCTACCAGCTAATCTTCGACCATGGGCCAAAAAGTTTGCGGCGATCGATGATGCGGACCTTATGGAAGATTTCTGGCGCATCCAGACTCAGATCGCGCAAGTCCTTCATGAAGATGTCGACTCAACCGGCGGGGTCATGCATTATGGCGTAGCGTTGACTAACCGCGAGATCGAAGGATGCCTCGACAGGCAGCGCGACTGACGAGGGTTAACTCGACAAATGTCCTAGATGAAGGACTTAGGATCGGGGAGATAGGGCGTCGGATGAACTCAAAGGTAAAGTTAGTCGAAATAGGTGTATATCGAAAGTAAACTTGGGTGTTGAACCTGGCTTGCTTTCAATCTGGCCTACACCGTCCCCTCCTGGCCCCTATATATAGGTGGCCAGGTCTCGAGGATCGGGTAGGGCCCAATACAGATTACAATATCGACATACGGTAAGGACTCGTATCTCGACTATCATTACAATTGGGCCTAGCTTAACGGGCCTCAGGGATACTCAACTAACAGGCTCTATTAGCTATATCCTTGTCAGTAGCCCCTGAGATTCTACCAGAATTGCAGATTCAGGTTGAATCTCTAATCTTTAAATCTTCGACTTGATCAACTCTTCGACTTCTTCATATCTTCAAATCTTCAACTTGGTCTTTCGACTTATTTTCATGATAATATTTCGCAAGGGGTTTTGATGAACAAGCCTGACAACTCTGACGGATCAAGAGGTTAGTTAACTGCCGGAACAGATACTTGCCACCTACTTCAAATTCAATCCCCTTGGACTTGAATTCGGGATACCGGTCAAACCCACTCTTTTGCCGCATTTAGGACTTAAAAAGAATGAATCCCAGTGATTCTCAAGGTACCCAGTGCGTCCACCAGGATTTTCTTCACGTCGTAGACACGGATACATACCAGCAGAGCGCATCCATGTGCGTATACTAGGCCACACAGGACGGATCCCGGGGCCTTACCTTCATGATAAATCACGGCATTCAAGTTTCGTTGCGATAACGCAACTCGAGAATCTCATGTCGCAGTCAAATTTGACTGAAAATATTCGGGTTGTACAACCATAAAAAACTCGCTCCTGATGGGAGTAACAATGTTCCACCACATACTTCTTCACTTCTCATGCTCTAGTGCTTGTCAATAAACATCGTCGGGTGCGCGCTCAGCGCTCCTGATGGGAGTAGCCCCCGAGGCTATAGTCGAACAAAACTTTTTTCGAGTATAGGCTCAAATATAGTGTATTTCATCATCATGCTTCAACTCGAAATAGTTGAGTAATAACTTTCGTCGGGTGCGCGTTTTAGCGCTCCCGATGGTAGTAGCCCCCAAGGCTATAGTCGAATGTTATCGGGTATAATCTTTTAACTTGATTTTTGTATTGTCGGCGCCAACCTTGTTTGCTCTTATCTATCATCTTCATATTTGATAGTCGCCATTTTTGATACTCGCCAATTATATGCATCTGTTGAATTGATCTCTAACCTCTTTGTGACGTCAGTGGCCGAATTTAGCTATACGTCATCTTTACTGAGCGCGTACCGTTTCATGGGTAGTGCGGTAATTTTTGTATTTCTCTGCCTGTTAGTGGGCTACCGCTTCCGCTCCTTTCGCCACGTCGCAGCCCACATTCCTTCACCGAGAAGGTATATAAAGAGATAGTGGGGATTTTTACTGTTTACCAGCTCTTTCTCTCCGCCGCCGCCGCCATTGTTGATCTCTGCTTCCTTCTCCTCTCGTGCATAGCCCCCAGGCGCGGATTAGTAGATGCGCGTGAAGCACCTTGCGTCCAAGAACACCATGGCCAAGGGAACGACAACCTCCGCGACTAGCTGGGTACGCTCTGCCATCGTGCAGAAGGAGGTGGAGAAGGCCAGGACGGATGGCCTCATCTCCAGCAGTGATTCCATTAAGTTCCCCTGCACCGAGCGGATCCCGCAGCCCCCGAGCAGTTATCGGATAATGTTCCTTGCCTTCCTATTCCGCGGCCTTTCTCTTCCTGCCCACGAGTTTCTTCGTGGGCTTCTCTTTGTTTATGGTGTGCAGCTTCACCAGCTCACACCTAACTCCATCCTCCATATCGCTTGCTTTGTGACTCTTTGCGAGTCATTCCTGGGCATTGAGCCCTATTTTCTTCTTTGGAGGTCAATCTTCCAGCTCCGCCCCAACGTTGTTTTGTCCAGAAAACCCGAACTGGACGGAGCCATTGTCTCTGTGCGCCCTAAGGCGCAATATCTCAAATTTTCCATGGCTGCATCTGTCCAAGGGTGGAGGACAAAATGGTTCTACATCAAAGACCGCAAGGCCTCCCCTGAAGACGAATATGGTCTAGCACCCTTCGACGCCTCCAAGGAACTGAAGAAATTGGCATCGTGGGATTCGCCTCCCTCAGATGCTAAACTGGAACAAATTGCTCCCCTGATGACTCGCATTCAAGCTCTAAAAGGAGGTAAAGGAGGCGCATTGTCGGGTATTCAGCTCATGGCGTTCTTTGTGCAACGTCGAGTTCAACCCCTACAGCATCGCCTTACCAAACTTTGGAACTACTCTGGCTTGGAGGATCCTTCTTGCATCTCTGAAGATCTAATACAGAAGCAAGATGTCGACAAGTGAGTCAGGAGCCTCACCAAGCTCACCAAGGACCATGCGGTTGCTGAATTGGTCGCTGGTTACTTCGACTCCGTGCACCCCCTACCCGAGGTATATCTTTGTTTGCTTTTGTACACCTGTTGTCGAATTCATTGGTTTCGAGCTATGTTTCTTTTTGCATCTGTTACTTTGCTGACTTGTTCGTGTGTAGGACTACCAATTCCTCGTTTCGCGCCCTCCTCTTCCAGAGGCAGGGCCTCTTCCGGTTGATCTGGCCTCTTCTGTATCTGAAGCCCCTGAGGCTGAAGAAAATCAGGACGGAGATAATGCTGAAGAATCAAAAGAAGACACCAGCTCATCGACATCGCCTCCTCCTGCGCTCTCTGGAGACACTGGTGTGGACAAGAAGAGGAAGCTTGTCGACGACTTTACTTCTTCGAGTACCTCTCTTCAGAGAACAGCGGCTGATAAAGCCCCTGTTCTAGAAGAAGATATTGAATACTTCGGCCTCCTGGCATCATAAGTTTTCTTCAAGTTCTGCGATTGCACCGTACTTGTCCTTTTTCTTTCGTGTTGTACATAACTTGCTTCTTCTTGTAGTGATGACGAAGAGCCGCCAAAAGATACTACGGCTGCTCCTTCTACTCCACCTGTAGTTGATGATGAGCCTCCTGCCCAAGAAATTGCGCCAAGGATCACCAGGGCTTCTGTCAAGAAGATTCCTGCGACCTGAAGCCTCAAGCGCTCGAAAAAGGCCAAGGAAGCCGACATTGCTCTTGAAGCCCACGAATCCGCGGTTTCTCCTGATGATGTGAGTAAATGTCCTTGACTTGTTTTCCTTGCATAAACTATTCTCTTACGCGCCCTTCTTCTCAGGCATTGTTGAAGAGATTCATCGCCTTGGGCACTGAATGTGCTGAGTACCTAAAGGTTGCGAAAGCTTCCGAAGGTACGCTCGACATCATGTCTTTACTTTTCTTCTATGCTTCTTTTTTGTTTATTTGACTTCCTTTCTTTCTTTGCTGGACTGTAGCTACTCTAGCAACGGCCAATGCCCGCATTGCATTGCTAGAAGCCGAGCTTAGCGCTTCGCGGAAGGCCTATGATGTTGCGACCGCCACCAAAGCAAGCACTGAGAAGTCACAGAAGTCAGCGCTGGCTAAGGCGAAGAAAACTGAAAAGGCTTTGGCCGATGCCAACAAAGAGCATTCTCAGCGAGAGCAAGCCGTTACAGAGCGTCTTCGCACGATGTCTGCTGCTGCTGGAGGTAAGTACTCGCCTTGTCCTCTTCTTCGACTTCTGTTGCATTCTTGCACTTGCTAATACTTTCCTTTCCTTCTTTTTCCTTATCCCCTTTGTTGTGTAGGATTTACCGGGGTGTCTTTGTCAACTCTGCAACCGGGCGATGATCCTCTGATGACCGCGGTGAACTTACTCGAAGCAAACTGGATATCTATCCAGGAGATCTTTGAGTTGGTGAGCCGCGTTCTAACGCGGATGTTCATCAGGTTGTGGCCGAAGAAAAAGGCAGAGATTCCGAAAGATGATTTGAAGAAACTTGCCAAAGCCTTTGATACGACTGAAGACCCCATCCTCCAGCTGAAGGGGCTTTCTCTGAAGTGTGGTGCTGAGGGTGCTATCGCACTTTCTTCCGTGCATGGTGCAGATGTCGACTGGGAGAAGGTTAGCTCTCCTCATGGCCACACCCGTGCTGAGTTGAAGGCTTTCTTCGAGAAGGCGAAGAAGTTGGCACCCGCCCTGGCATCAATTATTTCTCCTTCGGCGGCTTCCGCGACATCTACTACGCCAACTCCAGCGGCGGAAGAACCCGTGCCTCCTTCAACTGTTGGCGATGAATTTACCATGCCTTCTTCTGCCACGGAGCAAAATGCTGAGGTGGCGTAGACTCGGCTTCTCTGTAGTTTTCAATTTCTGCTTTTGATGTAAAAACCGGTAGTCGCATGCAACCCGAGAACCTTAGTCAAAGGGTTTGCATTTATGTAAATATGCTTCTTTTCTATGATATGTTGTTCTGGCTTCTCAAATGTTTCTCCTTTCTTTGACTTCCAGTCTATGCACATCAATGATCCTTTGAGTCGCGATCATGCCCCTTCTTCTGCCCGCGAGTTCGGTTCTAAGGTTTCGTTGCCTCCTCGCCGCTGCTGTCAATGCGCGGAATATTCTTCAAGGATTTCTGATCTTGAGGCTCGCTTGATTTTGGCCAAACGCCAAGCACAGATGGCTTTTGACAAAGCTAGCAAAGCTTCTGGTTTGATGAAGCAGATGTCTATTCTTGACGATAAGGTATCTAGTCTGATGGCGAAGATTGTGCATCATGAAGAATGCGACTCTTTTGTCATTGGCATTATCGAGTCTGCTTGCGAGATGTTGCGATGTAAGATTCCTTGCGACTCCTCTTTTTCCCTTTTTGTTCCACTACTGCTTTGTGATATCCCTTGCCATCTTAGGCACTTGTTTGGATTTTGCTGCTGAAGATCGTCGGGTTACCGAGCGAAATACGGCTCTGGAAAAGATGTCGGCGGGTATTGAGACTTTGTGGTCTGATCCTCGCTACCGCCGTGCTATCGTATTGCTTCAGGACCGAGCCCAGCATATCAGCGAGTCCGTTGATGGTTGCCGAAGAGCTCTCATAACTATGCATTATGTCATGCTTCCTCGCAATCCTCTGCCTGGAAGTTTCCCACTGCTTCTCGATACTTTCAGATCCAGTCAGCGTATTCATCGGTTGATTGAACTGAACTTAGTGGCGGGTGCCAACTTTGCTCTTGGGTGGATGCGTAAGTGGTACCCGAGGCTCAATTATAGTTCTATGTCGCTGAGCTATCCTCCAGGTGGAGCTAGCCTTCGAGTACATCTGGAGAGTACCTTGCAGCCTGCTCGAAGGATTATAGCCAGGCTGTTGCAAGAGGACGCTGCGTTTTTCCGCGAGTATCACTATTTAGATCCTTTAGGTGTAGACGATTCTGATAACCCGATGTTGTAATACTTGTGTATATGTGGAACACGAGAGTTTTTTATTTCGCGACTGTATGTCTGAAATATTTTCTCAAAGCGTTTTTTGTATGATTCGTGCGTTTGCCGCATTTTCCCTTTGAAAGACTCGTAAACTCGAATATGAGGAACGTTTTGTCTTTATTATACTTATAATGTAAGATACATGGGGTGACCCAAGAGATCCGGCCTATGACCTGTGTTCTGGATCTAGAGGGCATTGCCCCTGGGATAACTTGTGGCTTTTGCAGCCTTATTCTTCTACTCTACTTTGCTGTCCTTGATGCTTATGCCATCATGGCGTTCTCTTCTTCTTCTGTAACTTTGTCTTCTCCTGATGCTTCTACTCATGGTTTCTTTGTCTCTGGCTCCGCAGCACGTCCTTCGGGTAGCTTGACACCTTTTGTAGTCGTGCTTTTCACCTTCTCTGCATAGTTGGCTATCATGCCAAAGTTTTGCGCCATCTTGTGGAACTCCCTGTCGCAGAGGTCTGAAACCTCGAAGATTCCCTTCACTGTAATTATTCCCTTTGGTCCTGGCATCTTGAGTACTAGATACGTGTAGTGAGGCACTGCCATGAATCGCGAAAACGCGGGTCGCCCGAGGATCGCATGATACTGAGATGGCCAGTCCATGACCTTGAAGTCTAGCTTTTCTCTTCTGTAGTTTTGTCGGTTGCCAAAGCAAACGTTGAGTGCTATCCATCCTAGAGGATAATTGTCACTTCTTGGTACGATTCCATGGAAGGAACAATCTGTTGGCTTCAGGAACTCTAGTGATATGTGCATTGCTCTGAGTGTTTTCGCGTATATCAGATTAATTCTACTTCCTGCGTCTATGAATATTCTGTCGACATCGTATGCGCCGATTTGGGCTTTGAGTACCAAGGGCGCGTTTCCTAGCCAAGGTACTATTATAGGGTGATCTTCCCTGCTGAACTCGATTGGTTGTTCTGACCAGTGTAGATATTTTGTTGTAGCTGGAGGTGAAGTGACTGCTAAATTGACTTGTCGAGTAATACTCTTTTCCTCTTTGTTCGACTTGGGCATAGGTTGTATCATTGCTGTGATGTGTCCCTTAGATGGAACGTACCCTTCATCGTCATCATGTCCCTGGTTTGGCTGGTCTTGTCCTTGAGGGGCTCCATTGTTCCCTTGTTGATTTGTGGGAGGTTTGTTGCTTCCTTCGTATTCTTGTCGCCTTGCTTCGGTTTGCTTGTTTAATGCTGCCTCTTGTAGCTTCAAGAATGTTGTGCAATCTTTCATTACATGCCTGGATACTCGCTTTCCGTCAACGAACGCTGAGTGTATATGACAATGTCCATTTAGCATGTCTTCTGGCGATGGGTTATACTCTCTGGATTCTCTTGTGGGAAACTTTTTATAGTCCTCTTTTCCGTAGCTTCGATATCCCGAGCTTCTGCGATCACTCCCTTGATAGCTATTGTCCTTGTATCCTGCGGCTACTTGGCTGTGGGAGCCATAGTTGTCGTAGTTGCGGGACCGTCTTCTTTGACTTCCATATCTGTTTCTTCTATCGTCCTCTGGGGATCGTGTCCACTTGTTGTTGCATGCGTCTTCTCTATCTGCAAATCTGTTTGCTACGTCCATGAGGTCTGACACTGTTTTCGGCTTGATCCTGCCCATCTCTTCGACTAGGTCTCTTTGCCTTAATCCGATTATGAACGCATCTATTGCTCTTTCATCTGAAACTTCGACTGCTGAATTTTTGATAAGACTCCATCTTTGGATGTATGCCCGTAATATTTCGTCGCGTTGTTGCACACACGCTTTGACTTCTTCTATTGATGCCGGCCGCTTGTATGTCGACCTGAAGTTGCTTGTGAATTGCTTCGTGAGGTCTTCCCAGCTTCCAATAGTCTCTTTCTCTAGTTTGCTCAACCATGACCTTGCTGCGCCGGTGAGGTGTAGTTGCAAACTTTGCATTGCTGTTTCTTTGGTTCCTCCCAATATTTGTACTGCTTGCAGATAGTCTGAGAGCCATGATTGTGGTTTGATACGTCCAAAACATATCTACTTTCCCGAACATTTTTGCTATTATTTCTCCTCTAATTTGTGTGTTTTGAATACAACTAACACGGACTAACGCTGTTTTCAGCAGAATTGCTCGGGTGTCTCGTTTTTGTGCAGAAATCGAACTTTCAGTAAAAATTTGGGAAAATTCATCAAAAATCCTATTTCACCAGAAGACCCACGGAGCCAGAAGACGAGACGGAGGGGAGGCTCGAGGGCCCCACACACACAGGGGGCGCGGCCCAGCCCTGGCCGCGCCCACCTGGTGTGAGGACGCCTCGGCCATCCCCTCGACCTCTCCTTTCGCCTACATATACCCCCTGACTCGATTATATCGGGGAGACGGCGTTTTTCCCAGATAGACTTCCGCTGCACCGCCGTCATCAGAAACCACGATTCGGAACCAGAAACTCCGTTCTGGCACCCTGCCGGGATGGGGATTTGGAGGAGATCTTCAGCGGTCACTCCATCGACCATCCATGACTCCCCCATCCATGTGTGAGTAATTCCCCCGCTGTAGGTGAGGGGATGGTAGGGATTGGATGAGATTGTTCATGTAATTTGATATGAGATTGTTAGGGCATAGTGCCTAGTATCTTTATTTAGTGCCTATGACATTGTTGCAACTTGTTGTGCTTAATGCTTGTCACTTTGGGCCCGAGTGCCATGATTTCAGATCTGAACATGTTATTATTTCTATGATGATACTTGTTGTTTATGGTCTTACCTACAAGTTGTATACACATATTGTTGTCCGGAACCCGAGGCCCCAAAGTGACAGAAATTGGGATAACCGGAGGGGATGGCTATGATGTGAGGATCACATGTGTTCACCGAGTGCTAATGCTTTGCTCTGGTACTTTATTAAAAGGAGTACCTTAATTACCAGTAGTTTCCCTTGAGGCCCTACTGCAACAGGCTGGTAGGACAAAAGATGTCGTGCAAGTTTCTCCTTGTGAGCACGTACGACTATATACGGAACACATGCCTATGATTGTTTGTACTAGGATGCTTTATCATTATTTATCTGCAATGCCTATGTCTCATTGATTTCATGAATTATCTTATCCATGCAACGCCCGTACATCCATCCCTATGCCTACAGTATTTGTCCCTACTGTTTACTATTGTTACTATTACCGCTGCTATTTTACTACTGCTGTTACTGTTTCATTACTATCACCACTATAAAATGGTTGCTACTGATAAACCACTGTGAGCAAGACTGTTTCCAGGTGCAGCTGAATTGACAACTCATCTGTTAAGGCTTACATATATTCTTTGGCTCCCCTTGTGTCGAATCAATAAATTTGGGTTTTACTTCCCTCGAAGACTGTTGCGATCCCCTATACTTGTGGGTCATCAAGACTATTTTTTGGCACCGTTGCCGGGGAGCATAGCTTTATTTGTAAGTTCACTTGGTATTCATATTGTTCGCTGCAATCCTTTCATCATGGGTAAACCTCGTGATGGAAAATTTCCTATATTGCCATCCACTACAAGAAGAGGTACAACTCTCAACACCTCTGTTGCTCTTGATTCACCATCTGTTATGAGTAAGTTGCTTACACCACCACACCCACACGCTACTGCTACTACTTCTGCTGAGTTTGAAAATGCCACTGATAATTTAGATGATGCTTCTACTGTGCTTGATGAGAGTGGTTCACTAAGTTCCTTTTTAGATGCTACTATTGCTAGAGCTAAGTTGGGAAACACCACTGTTACACCTGTTAGTTCACCTGAGTCTAGGGAATGTCCTAGTGATGATTTTGATGATGATGCTTATATTGAGCTTAATGATGATTTTATTGCTGAAGCACGTGCTACTCGTAATGCTGTTGAGGTTAAAGAACTTCTTGCAAGATGTTCTGTTAGATATAATTTGTCTCCTGATCCTAAGTTTGCTGCTTCTCCCATAAATATTAGAGATAAGGATTATGATTTCTCTTTGGATTTATCTTACATATCTATTGTTGAGAAAACTCCTTTTTGTGGAACTAAAGATGAGAGTGCTATGGAGCACATGAATGAGCTTTCTACTTTGAGTAATTTGTTTTCTGATGATATTAAGCTCCGCACTTACTTTGTTGCTAAGATTTTTTCCTTTCTCATTGAAAGATGCAGCCAAAACTTGGTTTAATAGCTTGTCTCTTGGATCTCTTAATAGTCCTATTGCTTTGGTTAATGCTTTCTTTCAGAAATATTTTCCTGCTAGTGCTCAACATGCTGCTGTGCAGAAAATCTTTGATTTTGAACAGGGAAAATGAGAGATATTGCCTGAATCTTGGACAAGGTTTTATTCTTTAAATAGAGCTTTGCCTAAAGAACCATTGCCTAAAAATGAACTCCTTGATATATTTTATAATGGACTAACTGATGAATCTAAGTCATATTTGGATAGTTGTGCTGGTTGTGTTTTCAGGGAAAGAACTCCGGCTGAAGCTGAAGAATTAATGGCTAAAATAAGCCGGAATCATGATGATTGGACTCTAGTTGAGCCAACACCAGCACCAACACCTGCGCCAGTTCCAGAGCCTACACCAAAGAAGAGAGGGATGATTGAACTAAATGATGAAGTGATGAGGGAAGCCAAGAAATCTCTAAAGGAGAAAGGTATTAAAGCCAAAGATGTTAAAAATTTACCTCCTATAGAAGAATTATGTAAGCCAATCCCTCACTCATCTACTATTGAGGTACACTCCCTCCAACGCTTTGATGAAAGAGATATTCCTTATTCTAAACCTCCTGATCAATGCTTAGATGAGCTTGATAATTTTATTGTTAAGCAAGAAAATTTTAATGGAATGGTGCAGAATCATTTGTTGGAAAATTCTAGAGCTATTAACAAGTTGCAGGATATTGTGGAGAGAACCTCCAATGATGTGAAGATACTTGTTAAACATTTTCAAATGGTTCAAACACAAATTGATCAGCTTACCAAGGTGCAAAAAGACTTGCTAGTTAATGCCGCAAGAGAGAAGCAAGCATGTGAAATACGCACAAGAAGTGGCGTTGCTACTCAAGATCCATTATATCCTGAAGGACATCCTAAGAGGGTCGAGCGAGATTCTCAACGTACTTCAAGTGATGATATTCCTTCTAAGGAGAAGAAGAAGAAGCATAAAACAACTACAGAATCATCTGATGCAGGTAAAGATCCTAACAGTGTTTCTATTTCTGATACTGAAACTGAACCAGGAGATTCTTCTGATAAAGAAGAAGTTGAAGAGGAACCAGAAAAGATTGATAAGAATGCAAAGTACACCAAAGAAGACTTTATTGCCAACAAGCATGGTAATGAGAGAGAACCTTGGGTACAGAAACCAATGCCTTTTCCTGGTAAGAAACACAGGTCCAAGGAAGAAGAACACTACAACAGGTTTTGTGAATGGATGAGACCTTTATTTTTGCAAATTCCTTTGACTAATGCTATTAGAATGCCTCCTTATGCAAAATATATGAAAGATATTGTTACTAATAAAAGGAAGATTCCTAATGAGGAAATTTCCACCTTACTTGCTAATTATTCTTTTGATGGTAAAGTTCCAGAGAAGCTTGGAGATCCAGGTATACCAACTATTCCTTGCTCCATTAAAAATAACTATGTTAGAACTGCCTTATGTGATTTGGGAGTCGGAGTTAGTGTCATGCCTTTTCTCTTTATAAAAGACTTGATCTAGAAAAATTAGTATCAACTGATATATCTTTGCAGATGGCTGATAAGTCTACTACTATTCCTATTGGTATAAGTGAAAATATTCCTGTTCAAGTTGCTAATAGTTGTTTAATATTAACTAACTTTGTTGTGTTGGAAATGCCTGAAGATGATAATATGTCTATTATTCTTGGGAGACCTTTTCTAAACACTGCAGGTGCTGTTATTAATTGCAATCAAGGAAAAGTAACTTTCAATATCAATGATAAAGAGTACACGGTTTATTTTCCCAAGAAGATTGATAGAAAGAATGCTCTAAATTCCGTCAAGAATGTTGAGACCATCAAAGTTGGTCAAATTATTTGTTTAGAGCGAAAGCCCAATGAAGAATATAAAATTATTATGATTGGTACTATGCCTATCAAAGTTGAGGTAACATAAGCATTTTAGTGAAGTGCAAAGTTTTGCCTCATATAAAGTTAGTTTGGGAACAAGACTTGATCAACCTTGTTAACAAAGTGATTTTATATGAACGAAACTTCGTTTTCACCGCATCTACTCCACCTCACTTATATTTACTTGTTCAATTTTATTCCTTTAGTTTAGTTACATGATTAAGAGTATCTCAGAGCTGCTGCATACTTGGTTTTGATTTGCTTGAAATCTTTTCATCTTCGTTTTTCTGAGTTTTTATCGATATGCCAATTTCTGAAAAATCCTCGAAAATAAAGTTTCTCGAAAAATTCCAGAAAAATCTTTATAAATTTTTATGTCAGAAATGGGCAGAGAGGCACCTGGGAGACACCAGGAGGGGCTGCCACGCCATCTCCCACACAGGGGGCGCGGCCCAGCCTGGGGCGTGCCCACCTAGTGTGAGGAGGCCCCACCTGGCCTCTCACTTATCTCTTCCTCCCCTGCTCTTTCTCTCTCCCGAAAACAACGACACACCCAGCTCAAACCTGAGTTCTTGCTGTTCTTCACCTCAATTTTTCGATCTCCTTGCTCAGCCCAACATTTCTGCTGAGATTTGGAGCATTTGTTCTCCGGTATGTGACTCCTCCGCTTGTCCAAGTAGAATTTCTTTTGGTGGAGTATTTCTTGAGTATTTTAGCATTGTAGGTGGCAGGATAAATGAGTATGCATGCTTGTTTTATTGCTTAGAATTGTTATTTTGATGCATGTTAGCTCTCTAGTAACTCACTATAGTAGTTTCCTACATTTGTTTGTCTCAAAATCATATTTTATGAGGTTTGTTAAAAATTTCAGAAATGGAGGAGAATGCTTATCAGCTCTCTCAACATGAACTAGAAGTGCATGAAGTTATGAAAGTTCACCGTGAAGAGAGGGTCTTTCCCTCACACTATCCATGCCCAGAGTTCATGAATGCTGCCAGAATTCTGCAGGATTTTCAAACCTTACTCTCTAATGCAGGATTGGAACATTTTATTGAGGGTGAACCTCCCCAATATGTTAAACTAACAATGTCTGTGGGTGCAGGATTTCAGATTTAGTTGGTCCACTTCTAACCCCATGGTTCATTATAAAATTTATAACAAATTTGTGGACTTGCCTCTTGATGTTTTCTGTACAGCTATTAGAGTTCCACAGTGGGGATCGCTCGAGAAGATAAGGGGCCAGCCTAGGCCATTGTTGGAACCATATGAGGAGATTTGTCAAGGAAGAAGCTTCACAGGAGAGGGTGGTAAAACTCAAAATATTCATTTCCCATCCATTCGATATTTTGCCTTCTTTATTACCAAATGTGTTCTTGCTAGGAAATCTGCAAGTAAATTATCTCTCCATGATCTAGCTTTTATTGCTGCTGCTTTGAGGCGTGATAGGACTTACCATTTGGGTGCCTTAATAGCTTTCCATCTTGATGTTAATCGAGAGAAATGGGGAATCTGTGGGGGACTTATAGCTTCACGCCTGTTAGCTTTGCATGGTGTAATGCCTCATTTCCTAGATATGCAGTTCCCCGAGGAGAAACTTGATCTTAGTTCTATGATTCATCATAAGTTTATTTCTCCTCCTGCTAGTTTGATTAATTTAACATTTGAGCTAACCTTTTTCAAGAAGACTACCTGGAAGGTAGTAAAGACTGATCGATCAGTCCGTTTACCTGCACCTCTTTTGTTTAACCTTGATCGCAGGAATGGATGGTCGCTCATGGAGGATGCGCTTGATGCATATGTAGAGGAGCACCCGCCGCCTGTGCACGATGAGGAGGGCGCCGAGGAGTCGGGACAGCCCTCCAACATTGCGAACTTCCCTTATGAGCAACCTTATTATGATAATGCGCCATCAGCTTCATCTTCGCGAGAGCCGGGGTACGATTACACCCATGATGACCCACCAGCCTGGAGCAACCACCGGAGTTGGGATTGATCTCCACTTAGGCCAAAAGCCTAAGCTTGGGGGGAGGTACGCCGACGATTCACTCATCTACATATCATATTTTGTCGGTCCTTTGTATATCCATGTTTCGCTTTCTTTATTGTTCTAGTTCTTAATTCTTCTTTCCAAAACACAAAAAGACCAAAAAAAATATTTCCGTTGTTTCTCTCTATTTGTTGCTTTAGCTTTCTACCTTTGGTTTGATTTACTTGCTATTTTCGATTTGGTATTTGAAAAATCCAAAAATATTTTGCTTGGTTGCTATTTCCTTTCGCTCTTGTTTCAAAAATCGAAAACCCAAAAATATTTGTTGTTCTTCTTCGGTTTTGTAAAGCATGTTGCAGAGTTCAGTCTCTCTTACTCCATTGGAGCTTGGTATTCACTTCATATTATTCAAGCCACACAAGTGAAAGGCAATAATGACGACATATGACAATCCGAGATGTGGTAAGAGGCTGGTATGAACTCTATTTGTTTTCATTTTTGTACATATACTCATCTATGTGGACATGCTTAGTCGGTTCATGTAAGGTATATGTTATCTAATGGATGCTTTGTAGTTCCTGCTTTCATATGATTAGTTTCAATTTACTGATAGTTTGTAGCATGTCATGTAGACGCTTGCATGCATTGTTTTATTCATAATATGGTATGTTATTGTGGTATCCTCCTCTGAAAGCTTCATTTGAATCAACTTGGCACATGCTCAAGCATGCATATGATTGAACAAAAAGTCAATTAAGCCTCTATGATTTACCTTGCCTCAGAGTTCTTGTATCATTTTTATGCCTATATTAATTTTGTTTTGTCGCAAGCATGATTGTGACAGTTATTGCTCTCTCGATTGTCGCTTCCCAGTCTTTTGCTAGCCTTCACTTGTACTGAGTATGAGCTCTACTCGTGCATCCAATCACAAAAACCAAGTCTTCCAAAGAGTCCACTATAAATTCCTATGCATGGTATTTCAAAGCCATTCCAAGTAAATTTTCATGTGCTACCTTTCAAAACTTTTAACTACTTATTTTTGTGCCACTGTTTTTAGCTCATGGGGACGTAGTGGGCGGAATTGCTATCTTCCATATTAAATTGAGTACCCTTCGACTAGGCAGCTTCATCTGCTCATCATTAATTTTGCAAGGGAGCTGGTCAGACCATTATAATCTAATTCTAAAAAGAAAGAAAAAAGGCACTCCTCCAAGGAATGTGAAAGTTGGTGGGCACCCGATGGAATTGGTTAGCCATGGTTTGAGAAAGGAAAAAAGGTGGGGAGGAGTGCCAAAGCTTTATAAAAGAGCACCAATGTGCCAAAATTTCAAAGAACTCGGAACCGCTCTCACTTGTTTATTATGGAAGATAGCAAGTCCCCATTGCCAGTCGTTGACATGAAACAACCACCTCTCAAAATAAAATTTTGTCTCTGCTTTACAAATGAAAAGCTCTAGCACATGTTAAATCACTGCTTCCCTCTGTGAAGGGCCTTTCGTTTACTTTTATGTTGAGTCATCATCTTCTAACTTTAAAGCACTTCTTGAGAGCATAGCTGTTATTCTTAGTGTAATGTGCTTGTCCCAGAACACGGTTAATTGTGGTATAACTTTGATGCTTGTATCTTTGATATTTTTACTTCTAGTCTTTCTTTGGACTTCAGAGGTGCCTCGGCATTTATGTTTTGCTCCACAAATAAAGGCAAGATGGATACCACTCTTCCATATCATTTATGCATATTACAATCTTGTAGCCTCTTATGTACATGTTACTTGTTATTAGTATGTTGGCACTCTTTCATAGCTTGCTTGACTATGAGGTGACATTAGCTGCATATTTCTTATTATGAATTGCCTGAGTACTTGATCACATAGTTAGTATATATACATCATATGAAGCAAATGTGTTCGTGAAAGTTTCTTTTATCGCTCTCAGTTGTTAACTGAATTGCTTGAGGACAAGCAAATAGCTAAGCTTGGGGGGAGTTGATACGTCCAAAATGTATCTACTTTCCCGAACACTTTTGCTATTATTTCTCCTCTAATTTGTGTGTTTTGAATACAACTAACACGGACTAACGCTGTTTTCAGCAGAATTGCTCTGGTGTCTCATTTTTGTGCAGAAATCCAACTTTCAATAAAAATTCGGGAAAAATCATCAAAAATCCTATTTCACCAGAAGACCCACGGAGCCAGAAGACGAGACGGAGGGGAGGCTCGAGGGCCCCACACCCACAGGGGGCGTGGCCCAGCCCTGGCCGCGCCCACCTGGTGTGAGGACGCCTCGGCCGTCCCCTCGACCTCTCCTTTCGCCTACATATACCCCCTGACTCGATTATATCGGGGAGACGGTGTTTTTCCTAGATAGACTTCCGCTGCGCCGCCGCCATCAGAAACCGCGATTCGGAACCAGAAACTCCGTTCTGGCACCCTGCCGGGACGGGGATTTAGAGGAGATCTTCATCACCATCATCACCGACGTCACTCCATCGACCATCCATGACTCCCCCATCCATGTGTGAGTAATTCCCCCGCTGTAGGTGAGGGGATGGTAGGGATTGGATGAGATTGTTCATGTAATTTGATATGAGATTGTTAGGGCATAGTGCCTAGTATCTTTATTTAGTGCCTATGACATTGTTGCAACTTGTTGTGCTTAATGCTTGTCACTTTGGGCCCGAGTGCCATGATTTCAGATCTGAACATGTTATTATTTCTATGATGATACTTGTTGTTTATGGTCTTACCTACAAGTTGTATACACATATTGTTGTCCGGAACCCGAGGCCCCAAAGTGACAGAAATTGGGATAACCGGAGGGGATGGCTATGATGTGAGGATCACATGTGTTCACCGAGTGCTAATGCTTTGCTCTGGTACTTTATTAAAATGAGTACCTTAATTACCAGTAGTGTCCCTTGAGGCCCTGCTGCAACAGGCTGGTAGGACAAAAGATGTCGTGCAAGTTTCTCCTTTTGAGCACGTACGACTATATACGGAACACATGCCTATGATTGTTTGTACTAGGATGCTTTATCATTATTTATCTGCAATGCCCATGTCTCATTGATTTCATGAATTATCTTATCCATGCAACGCCCGTACATCCATCCCTATGCCTACAGTATTTGTCCCTACTGTTTACTATTGTTACTATTACCGCTGCTATTTTACTACTGCTGTTACTGTTTCACTACTATCACCACTATAAAACTGTTGCTACTGATAAACCACTGCGAGCAAGACTGTTTCCAGGTGCAGCTGAATTGACAACTCATCTGTTAAGGCTTACATATATTCTTTGGCTCCCCTTGTGTCGAATCAATAAATTTGGGTTTTACTTCCCTCGAAGACTGTTGCGATCCCCTATACTTGTGGGTCATCATGGTTCCTGTGATCCATCGTACTTTTGTTGATCATGAGGTAATTTGAACCCCTTGGGTACTGGTGTAGTGCGAACCCTGCGGGTAAAGCACGATGCTCCCATCTCCTTTTCGTCATCTTCATAGTCGCGCTTTCCGTTTGGAGATCGAGATCTTCGGGTTCCTCCATGTTGTCTTGGTGATGGCGATCGAGATCGTTGATTACTACTTCTGTGCCGAGGACTATTGTGACGGCGAGGTGACCTTGGCTTGTGTGCTTCCTTGTGGTGATATGCTTCCTCTCCTTTTGCTGATAGCTTGTGGCCCACCATGTTTAGTCTGTTCAATGCTG
This sequence comes from Dactylis glomerata, assembly GCA_007115705.1. Classification (NCBI taxonomy): domain Eukaryota; kingdom Viridiplantae; phylum Streptophyta; class Magnoliopsida; order Poales; family Poaceae; genus Dactylis; species Dactylis glomerata. Next base: position 2,056,224 of record QXEO01000553.1, read on the forward strand.
CTCTGTGCATATGTTCCCTAGGATCCCCTGGACTTGGTCGAGTTGTAAGCAGATATGCTTGTGCTGCCACTAGTGCTGCTTCGGGGGTTTTTGGTACGATGTTCCCCTGCTCGTCGACCGATAGGAAGGACGAGTCGAGGTTTTTGGAGATGCTTTGCCTTTCTGAGTACTCGAGGTTTTCGTACCTTGAACCATGTCGACGATTTCTCCTTGCATTAGTGTGTGATGCGTCGCTTCGTGCTCTGCGGGCAGCGTTGCTAGCTGCAATGGCTGATTCTTTTCTTTGTTGTATCTCTATTTTCTCCTTTGCTAGTTATTTTGCCTGCTGCCTTAGGGCATAATGATACCCCAAAAGCATGTCCTTACTGGAATTTAATGGTATTGGCGTGCCGTGTTCTACGGCTTCTCTTATTATTCTCCATTCGTCGACTGATAGTCGAATTTTTTCCCTGGTTGTGAGGGATTCTGCTGTTTGCCCTTCTGCTAGGTGATTTGCTCCTCTGTCGATATTTGCTGGGTTTAGCACTGGATTGTTGTTTTCATCGAATTCTTCTGAATTGTCTCCTACAATGGCGAGCACCTGGCATTGTTTGCCGATGTTACTATTAAAGCTTGAGAAGATCGAGTCACCATCTTCAGAAAGCTCTAACCCTGTCTTCCATGTATCTGTTTACTTGTCTGAGATATCGTCGAGGCAGATCATGAGATTTTTGAGTTGGACCCCGACGTCAAAATTTTCTATTGCTTCGTCGTCTTCTGTGATTTTTCCTTTTTGCACTTCCCCTAAGCTGACCGGCGAGTTTATCTCGCTGGAAGAGCCTTTAAAATATTCCATCATTGCTACTGTTTCAGGCTCGCTTGCCGACGGATCTTGTTTCGTCGGATCTGAAAGGCGAGATGAACCCGATGGCCCGATGAGGATGCTTAAACTTCCGATTGTCAACTCCATCTCTTGATTTTCGTCGACTTCTGCATTGATGTTGGCTAAAAGCGAAAAAGCCATCGAATTCATGATTCCAACGCCCAAGGTCCCCACGGTCGGCACCAATTGACGAGGGTTAACTCGACAAATTAATGTCCTAGATGAAGGACTTAGGATCGGGGAGATAGAGCGTCGGATGAACTCAAAGGTAAAGTTAGTCGAAATAGGTGTATATAGAAAATAAACTTGGGTGTTGAACCTGGCTTGCTTTCAATCTGGCATACACCGTCCCCTCCTGGCCCCTACATATAGGTGGCCAGGTCTCGAGGATCGGGTAGGGTCCGATACAGATTACAATATCGACATACGGTAAGGACTCGTATCTCGACTATCATTACAATTGGGCCTAGCTTAACGGGCCTCATGGGTACTCAACTAACGGGCTCTATTAGCTATACCCTTGTCAGCGACACAAGGACGTTCATGACGAGAGAGGGCGTGCGCCCGTTCCCGGCGAGGACTACATGATGTTTGTGGCTAGCTAGTGGTGTTGGGTCGATGTATCGTAAACTTTACTATCCTAGTGTTGTTTCCGAACTATTGTTGGACATGTGTGTGTAAATCTTAACTTGTCGAGGCTCGTAATACCTTGACGATCGATGTTGGACTTGCTTATATATGATCGATCGTCATCCATGCTATGTTTTATTCTAGGCTTATGAATCCTTGCCATAGTATTTGTGATCATGCAAGCATGTTTTTGCACTTTGTCATTCCTTTTGTTGCATAACATATATACTACATGTCTATAGAGAGATGGCGAAGTGGTACGTGGTGTACAGTGGTCGGGTTCCAGGAGTCTACGAGGAGTGGGAGGACTGCCAGGCACAGGTGACCAACTTCAGCGGCAACTGCTACAAAGGGTACAAGACAAGAGAGCTCGCGGTCTCCAAGTGGAGGAGACACGTGTGGAAGAAGAATCGGATGAAGTTCTTGATCATGGTCTCGATCTTGCTCATCGTTGTCGCCGGTGTGATCTATTCGTTCATATAGTAGTCTAGGTGATATGTAACTCCATATATAATATGTAATGATCAAAGTTGTACTTAACTTGTCTAATGATTCAACACTTGACTTCATATTGATGTATTTTGACACTTGACTTTATATTGATGTCTTTCAACACTTGACTTCATATTGATGTATTTTGGTGAATTCCTGTGTTAGTGATGTGTATATCTTTGCATTTCTGCTATATACTATATATTTTTGTGCTGTATACTATGTATTTCTGTTGTATTATCGAAAAAAATACAAATAGAAAACATATCAGTGGAGCACCCTTTTTACATGTCAGTGGCACACCCTATCCGTGGCGCACCTAACTTGGGTGCGCCGCAGATATTATGCGTGGCGCACCCCACTTAGGTGCGCCACGGATAGGACACATAGCCGTGGCGCATATAGCCGTGCGCCACTTATAATAAATACCAGTGACTTGATATGCGTGGCGCACCACAGGTGCGCCACAAAGCCCCAAAATGGTGCTCCACAGATAGGGTTTCTCCTAGTAGTGCTCTCCTGGGCCTTGAATTAATTTTCCTTTTTTTCTAGGATTCAACCAAACTATGGAGGTCTTTTGGAACAAAAGAATGTGAAAATATATTTACATTATTAAATGAGCATTTTCAAATGTCCATTTCATATATTTCTCTCTCTCTCCCTCCCTCCCTCAATCTTCTTAATTTTGTTGCGTTTGTTTCATGTTTACATCCGGGCACCTCTCATATAATTTATGGGTTTGAAACATACATAATTTATTCTGAAATCATGTAGCAGGAATTAACAGTACATACATTATCTCACTCTTGTTTCCTCTATTCCTATGTTTTTTTTTTTGAAACTGGATTTCCTATGTTATGAAATTCCTACAGTACAAAGAGTCGCTTAAACTAAGCAAAGAAAAAGAGCGACCCTTAAACTCTTGTGCAGGTGTACTGGTTTGATCTACCGATAAGATTTGTGAAATACTCCATTTGATAGGAAAATGTCATCGGGTGATTTAGTATAATTTAATATAAATTATATCAACTCACCGGAAAGCTTTTTGCGATTTAACTATTGGGAACAAAAGCATGCTTTGAAAGAAGGATCGAGTTTCTCATTTGTACTAGTCAGGCATTTGGCAGGACTGGAACACACTTATGGAAATAGAACACGCAACTTGTGACCTTAGGTACCAGTCACGTCGTCGTGAGCTTAGTTATTTTCGACGGTACAGCAAGAGCCGTAAGTAACATCAAGTCTTCCTCCTATTTTCATTTTTTTGACAAAGAGCATATATTAATATCAAGGAGATATCAATTACACCTAGTTTCTGCAACAACGCATTGTCCTATCAGCATTACGGATGCACACAGCTAAAAAAAAAAAGAACTACAAAAAAGAAAAGTCCCTTTAAAGTGATCAATTCCTGAACCAGCGGCACTAACATCACCAAGATAGCACCAGAAGTCCAGCTTCTCCAAAAACGACGCCTCCAAGAAGAAAACAGTACATAAGCACCATCGTCGTCCAATCATAGATCTTAGATTTTCACCATAAAGAAAAATCGTCGCTCTCAAAATAATATCTTCAAAAAAGGCCATTGCTAGACACAACCAATTAACGCTGGACCTTGAATTTTCACCCTGAAAAGTAAGACTGTGGACTTATCCTGTGCAGTCGCCCCCACTTGCATGCCACTGCTCCAAGTCAAGGATCATCAAGCCAATTCTTCCTCACCACAAAGACTCGGACCACCGTCGCTAGTCCACAGTTCTCGGTCTTCATGACATTCTCCGCTAGCACCATGGAACGAGAACGTGCTCCATGATATTAACAGCCTGCAGAGCTTCAAAGCGATCCCTCTAAAACTAAACGGTCAGAGAAAACCAGGGGTGCGCACTGTTAGATGTATATATTTGTATATTGTATTTCCCCACTTGTTAGGGGGTTTTTCTGCATATTTGCACACCTGTACATGTACTATATATGTGGCCTTTGGCCCCTATGGAATACAACTTGTCTATTCCTAACATGGTATCAGAGCGGGTAGGGTTCCTACGCCCACCGCACCCACCGTCCTTCCTCTCGTCGTGACCGTCGTAGGTTTTCTTTTTTCTCTGCCGCTATTGGCCTCCTTTTTCCCACGATCTCTGTCTCGCCGTGGTATCCGCCGCCGCTCAGCCACCTCGTCGCTTGAGTCTCGAAATTGGATCGTGGCTTCTGCAAGTTCTCAATCCGCTCGGCCGGCTCGCTCCTCGATCTGGTAAAGCATCTCCTCGATCCGCTCGGCCGCTTGCTCCTTGATCCGTCGGCCGCTCGCTCCTCGATCCGCTGGATCGCTCGATTCCCGGTCGCTGGAAGCCCTCGCTGGAATTGGATCGCCCGTGGATCTACCGGCCGCTGGAAGTTCTTGATCCCGCCCGATCGCTCCTCGTCCGCTGCTGTTTGCCCGGATCGGATCAATCTGCTGTTTTCTCTGTGAGTTGAGTTGACCCGCGTGAGTAAAAAAAAAGAGAGAGAGAGAAGTATGTCTTCCTCATCGGGCTATGTTGCGATTCCTCGCTGCCTGGTGATTTTTGACTGCGCAAATTACCCTGATTTCGCCGCCTTTATGCGCATTCACATGCGCGGTCTCCGTTTATGGGGTGTGCTCTCCGGCGAGGTCTCCTGTCTGCCGTACCCCACTGCTCCTGTGGCTCCTATTCCGCCGATGCCGGTTGTTCTTGGCGATGGTGCTTCTTAGGAGGCCAAGGATGCTGCTAAGAGTGCCGATGATAGTGTTGTTGCTGCCTATGAGCTCAAACTCAAACAGTACTCTGATGATCTCGAGACTTATCGGCTGGATCTGGCCGCCTACATTCAGTGGATGGATGAGGATGCTCGTGCTGCTGTTGTTCTCACTTCCAGTGTTCTACCACAGTTTGCCTCTGAGTTTATGGGTCTTCCTACTGTTGCTGACATGTGGGCTCATCTTCATCAGCGCTACCAACCATCTGGGGATGCTCTTTATCTGTCTGTGGTTCGTCAGGAGCATGCTCTTCAGCAGGGTGATTCTACTATTGATGAGTTCTACACTCAGAGTGCTGCTATCTGGCGTCAGCTTGACTCTCTTCGCACTGCATTTTGTGGCACCTGCCCGTGTTGCCGGACGGTGCACTCGGACTTGGAGTTTCAGCGCGTCTATGAGTTCTTATCTCGACTCCGCAAGGAGTTCGAGCCCCGCCGTGCGCAGCTGCCTGCTCGTGGTCGTGTTCCGCTTTCTGAGGTGCTGTCTGAGCTTCGCGCCGAGGAGACTCGCCTCCGTGGTGTTGGTCTTCTTGAGGTTCCTTTTGTGCTTGCTGTTCGTGATGCTTCACGGTCGCCTGCTCCCTTGCCTCAGTTGCGATCGCCTGCTCCGCCTATTTTACTCACTCATCAGGAACAACATCAGAGTCAGCACCAACAGCCTCGTGGTCAGGATCGCCGCCCTCCTCGCCACTGCACCTACTGCGACAGGGATGGACACACTGTGTCCAACAGTTATAGGAGGGATCCCAGTCTGCGTCGCCAGCACCAGGCTCGTGCGGCTTCTAGTTCATCAGGCTCCTCTGTAGTTGCCCTCAGTGATCAGGATATTATCAGTCGTCTTCGTGGTCTGCTCGCCACTCCAGGTTCTCCTCCGACAGGCACTGCTGGTTCTGTGACTGGTTCTCCTGGCACTACGCGACCACCACCTCCTACACAATCAGGTATGTCCCCGTGGTATCTAGATTCTGGAGCTTCCTTCCATATGACCTCTGATTCTTCTCTTTTGTCCGCTATTCGCTCTCTCATTTCTCCTGTCCGTGTTCTCATGGCTGATGGTACCTCTCTTCCTGTCTCTAGTCGGGGCACTCTTTCTACTTCTTCTTTTTCTGTTCCTGATATTTCTCATGTTCCTCGTCTTACGATGAACCTGTTCTCTGCTAGTCAGCTCACTGACTCTGGTTGTCACATCATTCTTGACGCTGATTCTTGTGCTGCTCAGGATCGTCGCACACAGGCCCTGGTTGGAGCTGGCCCTCGCAGCCGTGACGCTCCAGGGCTTTGGGAGTTAGACTGGCTTCGTGTTCCTTCCGCTGCCACTTCACCTGCCAGTTCTTCTGCGGTTGTCGCCTCTGCCACCAGCTCTTTTCAGCAGTGGCATCAACGTCTTGGTCACCTTTGTGGCTCTCGCCTGTCGTCATTAGTTCATCGTGGTCCTCTAGGGTCTGTCTCAGGAGATGTGTCCTTAAATTGTCAGGGCTGTAGGTTAGGCAAACAGATTCAGCTACCCTATCCTACTAGTGCGTCTGTATCTCAGCGACCTTTTGATTTGGTTCATTCAGATGTTTGGGGTCTGGCTCCTTTCGTTTCGACAGGGGGCCATCGATACTATATTTTATTCATAGATGATTTTTCCTGGTACACTTGGTTGTATTTTATGCGCTCTCGCAGCGAGGTGCTCTCCATATATCAGCGTTTTGCGGCCATGGTCCGCACTCAGTATTCTACACCCATTCGTGTGTTTCGTGCTGACTCTGCTGGTGAGTATATCTCCCAGCTGTTGCATGGTGTTCTTGCTGAGCAGGGCACTCTCGCTCAGTTCTCCTGTCCCGGTGCGCATGCCCAGAATGGCGTTGCTGAGCGTAAGCATTGCCATCTTCTTGAGACCACCCGTGCCATGATGATTGCCTCTTCCCTACCGCCACATTTCTGGTCTGAGGCCGTTGCTACGTCGGCTTACCTCATTAACATTCAGCCCTCTGCCGCTCTGCAGGGTGGTATACCTCTCGAGCGTCTATCTGGTCATTCTCCAGACTACTCGATGCTTCGCTTATTTGGTTGTGTTTGCTATGTTTCCCTTCCCCCTCGTGAACGCACCAAACTGACCGCTCAGTCTGTTGAGTGTGTTTTTCTTGGATACAGTGATGAGCATAAGGGCTATCGCTGTTGGGACCCCATCGATCGTCGGATGCGCATCTCTCGTGATGTCACTTTTGATGAGACGCGTCCTTTCTATCCTCGTCCCATCGCAGGTACCTACCCGGTGAAAGATATATCTTTTCTTCTTTTTCCTGACACACCTCCTTCTGCTCCTATTGCTTCTTCTTTAGGACCCACTCTCGCTGATGTCTCTTCTTCGATACCGTCGTCCTCTGCTCCGCCTAGTTTCCCTAGTTCTCCTCGTACTCCGGTTTCGGAGCCTTCCTCTGCTATTCCTTCTTCCTCTTCTTCCGATGAGTCATCTCCCGCTGATGAGTTTCCCTCTACTCGTCCTGTTCGTCAGCGTCGTGCCCCAGACCATTACTCTCCTAGTCAGTATGGTCTTTCTGTTGCCTCCGAGCCGACTTCTTATCGGGATGCTGAGCGTCATCCTGAATAGCAGCTTGCCATGGCTGAGGAGATTGCTGCGCTTGAGCGCACTGGCACCTGGGATCTTGTTTCTCCCCCTCCCGGTGTTCGTCCTATCACGTGTAAGTGGATCTATAAAATTAAGACCCGCTCTGATGGATCTCTTGAGCGCTACAAAGCGCGTCTTGTGGCTCGTGGCTTTCAGCAGGAGCACGGTCGTGACTATGATGAGACTTTTGCCCCTGTGGCTCATATGACCACTGTGCGCACTCTTCTTGCTATCGCTTCTGTTCGACACTGGTCTGTGTCTCAGCTTGATGTTCAGAACGCCTTCCTCAATGGAGAGTTGAGTGAGGAGGTTTACATGCAGCCTCCTCCTGGGTATTCTGTTCCCGATGGGATGGTTTGTCATCTTCGGCGTTCTCTTTATGGCCTGAAACAAGCCCCTCGTGCCTGGTTTGAGCGCTTTGCCTCTGTGGTGACTGCTGTTGGTTTCTCTCCCAGCGCTCATGATCCAGCGCTGTTTGTTCACACTTCTCCTCGTGGACGCACTCTTCTCCTTCTCTATGTTGATGATATGATCATTACTGGTGATGATCCTGAGTATATTGCCTTTGTTAAGGCTCGTCTTCGTGATCAGTTTCTTATGACCAATCTCGGTCTTCTCCGCTACTTTCTTGGGATTGAGGTTTCCTCCACTTCTGATGGCTTTTCTATTTCCCAGGAAAAGTATATTCAGGATCTTCTTTCTCGTGATGCTCTTGGGGATGAGCACACTGTTGAGACTCCTATGGAGCTTAATGTTAAGCTTTGTCCTAGTGATGGTGATTCTCTTCCTGACCCGACGCGTTATCGCCATCTTGTTGGGAGTCTTGTTTATCTTGTTGTCACTCGTCCTGATATATCTTATCCTGTTCATATTCTGAGTCAGTTTGTTTCTGCTCCTACCACCGTTCACTATAGTCATCTCCTTCGTGTTCTTCGCTATCTTTGTGGCACGATCACTCGTTGCCTTTTCTTTCCTCGTTCCAGCTCCCTCCAGCTCCAGTGCTACTCGGATGCTACGTGGGCGAGTGATCCTATGGATCGTCGTTCACTTTCTGCTTACTGTGTGTTTCTTGGTGGTTCGCTCATTGCTTGGAAGACGAAGAAACAGACAGCAGTTTCCCGTTCGAGTGTTGAGGCTGAGTTGCGAGCTATGGCCTTGTTGACTGCTGAGGTGACCTGGTTACGGTGGTTGCTTGCGGATTTTGGGGTCTCTGTTACGACACCCACTCCAGTTTTGTCTGACAGTATAGGTGCTATCAGTATTGCACGTGATCCGGTAAAGCATGAGCTTACCAAGCATATTGGTGTTGATGCTTTTTATACACGTGCTCAGGTGCAGGCTCAGGTTATTGCGCTTTAGTATGTGTCTTCAGAGTTACAGTTGGCGGACTTCTTTACAAAGGCACAGACTAGAGCGCAGCATGATTTCTTACTCTCCAAACTCAGTGTTGTGGATCCACCATGAGTTTGAGGGGGGGATGTTAGATGTATATATTTGTATATTGTATTTCCCCACTTGTTAGGGGGTTTTACTGCATATTTGCACACCTGTATATGTACTATATATGTGGCATTTGGCCCCTATGAATACAACTTGTCTATTCCTAACACGCACGACCGAATACCTCCCGATCTAGCAATCTCCAGACATAAATCGCCCAATGGAGTTCGCCGGCGGAGCCTTCCGGAACACGATAGTCCAGCCGGATCGATGTGGACAGACATTCGGCAGATCTTCATCTTGGTGCGAGATGAAATCCTAGGACCACCTCCTTTATTCAAACTGAGGTAGCAGCCCCCACGCTACCCTTCGGCAACCTGAGGGATCTGCCTCTCCGATCCCGACCGACGACCATGGCCAGCGGTGCGAACGGAGATGGCAGCGCAGGGTCGATCACCACCGAAACCGGCCGAGACACATCGGGGAGATGAGAAGGCGGCAGAACCACCCCGATCAAAAGATTTGGGTTCGTCCACGGGAGGCGGCAGAAAACCACCCCGATCCAAAGATATGGGATCATCCCTGCCCAACCCGACCCGGCCTAGCCCCATCCACCACCGCCGATCTAGCGCCGCCGGGAGGACCTCCTCCACCACCCCGGCCAGGGGCGCCGCCCTGGCCGCTGCTCGTCGACGCGTCGCCCATCTCCGCCCCAACAGAACACGGTAACAATCTCCGACGTCCGCCCCCCAGACCACCTTAGGCGGCTGGGCCCGCCACCACCACGGCGAGGGCCGGCGACAGCGGCGGCGAGAGACTCCGGCGACTGGGGGACTACGGGCGGTGCGCGTGTGAAGCCCCTGGGGTGGGGCGCCCTGGGAGGCGCCCGCGAGGGGTACGCAAGATACACAGTCCAGAAGAGATGATGCTAGTATAGTAGAAATGAAGGTTCTTCCATGCGCCGTCGTTATCACTTTCGCACGCGCCAAATGAACGTGCGCACGGACGTTGTCTCCACGACAGATGCAAACGAATGGCCTCCATTTCCTACGTGTAGGGTTGCCGAAGGACGAGTCGCTCACGCCACGGTCGCCGTCGCCAGCTAGATTCATCTGGGTAAAGTAAAACACGAGTGGCCATATCCCAGAACCCAGATGGTCTATTCGCGTGAGATAAATTGCTGGTTTGGATGGATGAAACGTGGACGACGCATTCCAAATCTTAACATGTGGTCGTCTGGATGTCAACTAGGGCTGGGTTCATGTGTTCCCAAATGTTGTCCAACCAAAAGATGGTACCCGGAATGTTGCTTGAGATTTTGCTTGCCAATAGAAATATTGGCTAGATGACCCTCAAACCAAGACCAATGCGTAGGTGATACCAAAATATTGGTAGACCATACATTGGACACGATCCAAACGATACTGTAACACAATTCTCGTCGGAAACAAATATATGTGCACTAGTCATTAACCCGTGCACCTGCACGGGCTAGTGATGATAATAAAATTAAGTATTTAATTTGTTGTTCACATGAAAATTGTAGGTACAATTGAATGCTTTAAAACTTTAGCGCTTGCATGTTTCATGCGGGATTTACTTATAATGTTATTAAAGGCGATCCATAGATAAAATTATTCATAGTATTCCAGTAAGCTTATGGGTTAATTATTGAACCGTGTATGAATTTGTATAGTGTCATAGTGAAAAGAAGATCATTTTGAAAATCACAAAAAGAGAGCGCACTCACATTCATGTTAGGCTGGCATTGGATGTTCATTTTACTCAAACAAAAGAGAAAATTCTTGGCAAGGTTGCTTCATAGATCAGGATCAAACAGAAGAACACTATGGTTAGCACAACTCATTAGTGGTTAGTGAGAGGATGTTCTTACATGCAACCAATCTTATTGTGTTATTTATGTAAAAACGAATAAACCGTGACATTGATGGGGTCATCTAAGGATGATTAAACTTTGATTCATGCCTAGTTGGTCATTTTCCTTAGTGTTGTGTCATAGCCTAAATAAATTGCATCTTTTCTTCATATTTCGTCCCATGTATCAGGTGCCCAAGATTATTAGACTAAAACTCAATAGTAGTTTATGTCCGTAGGTTTTGGAAAACATGGTCCTTCTATAATGCAGCATAAGGGCTGACCAGTTATTATTGTCCATGTCTGATAACTTAGTTATTGCTACCAAATTAGATTGCCCAAATTCTGATGACTTGTATAATATGCTCAATAGGGAAAAGTGTGTATACATTTAAGTATCTGTCATCATCACAATGTTGTCATCAAACTTTTGAGTTTCTAGATTGCGCACCTGGTAGAATGAGGCCTTTTTATCTGTCAAAGTTGATAACAATTACGAAACAACACCTGGTAGAATTAGGGATTTGTATTTGTCAAAGTTGATAACAATTACGGAAGAACACCTGGTAGAATGAGGGCTTTTTATTTGTCAAAGTTGATAAAAAATACGGAAGAACTTCAGACGTAATGCACTTGCAACCAAGACAGCTTCATGGGTTTGCATAAGAAGTATCCGCGACATGGCCTATATATAACCTATTAATAGTTTAATTAACATTCTTTAGCAAATAAATAGGGTGGGAAAACTATAACTATTGCTACTCCTACCAAGTATTGATCTGAACCCCACATAGAGATTGACGTATGATTCATAAATGTGACATTTCGTTTCAAAAAATAAATAAATGTGACATTACAAATATACATAGTAAATATTAATCAATGCGGCAAAAATGCAGTAAATGATATATAGATGTAACGCTGGAAATACATATCATTACATACAACACTTTGCTAGACAAATACTGAGACCCTCGCTTCCCTTTCAAAGAAAAGCTTTGCTAGATATATGCAGAGAGCGCCTATGCCTGAAGAAGTAGGGATAATATTGTACCGTGCTACAATTAAAAGACAGCTGAAGCATTAAACTTAACACACTTCTGTTTGTGCAACTTATGCAATATGACCTTTATCCTCTTTCCCTGTCGGCAAGAATAATCATGTCTTGTAGTTCAGCTATATGCCGTGAACAACAAAACAAATTGAGTAAAACTGAATGTTATATTAACTAATGGACATTTACATCTACCTGTTTGCTACAGGTACGTGTGGAATCGCTGCTTGGCAGAAATAAAAAGTGAACCGAGAAAAATAAAGAAAAATAAAGTTAGAAGGCAGTGGTGTTTTGGGATTTATGTGCAATCATTGCTGATCAGAGGAAAAACAAACTAAGTTCACTCAGCTCAGATGAAATCATTGATGTTCAGAAGAATAACATAAACTCGGGAATAATTAAATTAAAAGGGGTGAAGGAAATAATTCTTATACATGTATAGAAATTGGGGAGGATTTCATATGATACTTTGAGGAAACATCACGGTAGAAATAGGAAACCATCAGAGGGGTTAAAGTGAGCTAATACACAGGCGACGATGAAACAGAAAAAATCAGATAAGGCTAGCATGCGGGGCAGATCAGAATATTGCATGTAGCTATCATGAATGAGAGCGTCAGTCGCACCTTACTACTATCATCGTTGTGAATCATCACCGTGCTCTTTGTTACCTCCGCTGCCTCATCAGACTGTTGTTCGTCGAGAACTGGACTGAGAAGAACGTGTGTCCGAGCGTCTTGAGTACAGACATGGCATGAGCAATTGTTCGCCGACGACGTGTAGGCGGATGCGTGGAACGACGGAAAAGTGGAGAAGGACGCTTGCAGCTAGGCCATTGACGGTCACCGTGGGAGGTGACTCTTAGTGCAGGCGGCGGCGGATAGATGATATTATTTGGGACTCCAGAAGGTCTAGGGCATGGTACGGAGAGTAAGATTTTTTTTTTTGGCAATGTCGTGCGGTCTGGTGGAGTCCGTACCTGCGATAACTCATTTTCAATCTAATGGTTAGAGATAACTCATTAGTTGATCCTACGGATGGTTTTCTTTACTGCGTGAGAGTTAACGTGGAGCCTCGTATGGTGCCTCCAATTAGTAAATATATATAAGATGGTGTTTTAAACTAGCTCTTCTTTGATTCATAAGATTTGCATAGGAATTGTGTAGGATTTGAATCCTATGGAAAAAAAATCTATACACATGTTTAATTCATAGGAACATATCCTATAGAAAATAATCTTATAGGAATCTAGTAGTGTAAATCCTATAGGACAAAAACATTAGGTCATATCTCATGGAAAAATTATTTTTCCTACAATCAAAGCCACTTCATCTTACTATAGGATTCAAGTAGGCATGACATTTCAATCCTATGTCTTTTCTATTTCTATGATTTTCCTATCCTATGAATCAAAGAAGCCCTGAACTACAAACCCTCATGCTCTACCTGAATTATCCGGCGTGGGAAATGATTCATGTGATCATCATATTGAAATGGACTAGTAAAGTTGCTTGTGCGTTGCTACAGTGTTTTTTATAAAATAAGTACAGATAATCCCGTAAGTTTTAGGTTTGGGATGAAGAACCCCCTAACTTTGAAATGGGGCAATTAACCACCCTAAGTATCATATACCGGGTAATTAGCCCCCTCCAGGCCGGCGCGAGCCAACAAGGGCGTTGATGGAGGCGCGCTTTGCTATGGGTTTTTCTATAAAATAAGTACAGATAACCCCGTAGGTTTTAGGTTTGGGATGAAGAACCCCATAACTTTGAAATGGGGCAATTAACCCCCCTAAGTATCATATACTGGGTAATTAGCCCCCTCCAGCGCGGTGCGAGCCGACAAGGGCGTTGATGGAGGCGAGCCTGGTGTGTCGGGGAGCATGGACCATGGTCCCGGTGCCCCGGGCCGGCCGCAATGGGGAGCAGGCGGAGGGAGTCCCGTGTCGCTGTTGCACGGGTCAGGCGCCGCCCTGGCCTCCTCAACCTCCAGGCTCCAGCAGGGCAGGCGTTGCGGTCGTGCTCGCCGCTGCCTAGTCTCCTCAACCCCTAGCAGGGCAAGCGCTGCGACCGTGCCAGCCTGCATCCTGTCCTCCTCGCCGTGGGCAAGCGGCGAGCCCACTGGGCGGGCGGATGTGCGGCGAGAGACTGCGGGGGCAGAAAGACGGGGTGCAACCGGGCGTGGTGGACGACCGAGACCGGAGGCCAGGAGGATAGTGAAGCAGAGGAAGGGGTGGGTTGGGTGTACCGCGTATCGAATAGTTTTTTTCACTAACCAATGGCATTGGTGGGTAATTAAGTGTTTGGAGAACGAAAGCGTACTTTCAATGGATTGAAAGCGTATTTACAACCGCCACCATACCTGTAGCAATATTATGAGTAGAGATAAGTGTGATTAACAGAGGTCAATTGAAAATTAGAGACACCATTCAACATACAGAGAATTGGAAATTAGTGTACGCGTGTAATTCTGTAGTGTAATTCTTACAGAAGACAACCTACATAGATGCCAGTCACGTGGTCGTGAGCTTAGTTAGTTTCGACCGTACACCGTCACCGAGAGCCGTAAGTAACCCTCGAGTCTTCCTCCTCTCCAAAGAAGATTTCCATGGAGTAGAAAAGACAAGGGATCTTTCTGGAGTTTTTTGTACGGTAGAAAATGAAGCTTTTCCACGCGTGACCAACACGCAAAATGAACGTGTCACGGACGCTGTTTTTGTTTCTACGACGCGTGAGGGAGGTGCGGATCTCTCCACGACAGATGCGAACGAATGGCCTCCATTTCCATTTCCATTTCCATTTCCATTTCCTACGCGTTGGGTGTGTTGGACGAATAGGCCGATCCACGAATCGCTCACGCCGCCGGCCGTCGCCGTCGCCAGGTAGATTCATCCGAGTAAAACACGGGTGGCCATATCCCAGATGGTCTATTCGCGTACGTGAGAGATAAACTGCTGGTTTGGATGGATGAAACGTGGGCAATGCAATCCAAATCTTAACATGTGGTCGTCTGGATGTCAACTGGAATATGGGGCTAAATGACCCTCATCCATCAAATAAAGACCAATGTTTAGGTGATACCAAAATATTGGTAGGGCATATGGATGTCAACTGGAATATGGGGCTAAATGACCCTCATCCATCAAATAAAGACCAATGTTTAGGTGATACCAAAATATTGGTAGGGCATACTTTCAACGACACAAACCCAAGCGACACAGTGAACTTCTACCTGAATTATCCGGCGTGGGAAAAAATTCATGTGATCATCAATATAGAAATAGCTAATTATAATTAGCAAGGGTAAATTGGAAATTAGAAACACCATTCAACATTCAAAAAACATGTGGTATCAGAGTAAGTGTGTAACTGGACATGTTGTTCTGAATGTTGTTTCTACTACTGTAGCACCCACAAATTTATAATAAATTTGAAGTACCCGTTATATCACTAGTAGAAAAAAGGGCTTTCGTTTGAAGCTGCCCGGATCTTTAGCACCGGTTGTCTTATGAACCCAGACTAAAAGGGGCATTAACACCGGTTCGTAAGGCCAGGGCATTAGCACCGGTTCGTAAGAGACCTTTAGCACCGGTTTGAGCCACAAACCGGTACTAAAGTGGTTGTGTGCAGGCGCTAACCCTTTAGCACCGGTTTGTGACTCAAACCGGTGCTAAAGGTCCCCCCTTTTGCACCGGTTCGTGGCTCAAACCGGTGCTAAAAGGTCACAACCTTTTAGCACCGGTTCGTGGCACGAACCGGTGCAAAAGGGGTACCTTTAGCACCGGTTCGAGCCACGAACCGGTGCTAAAGGGTTGACACCTATTTTTTCCTCTCATGCCTACCCTGTGTAGAAAAAAAGTCTAAAAAAATAAACAAAAATGATAAAAACTTCAAATTTCAAAATCCTTTGACATGCATGTACCTCACGCAAGCAACTTTTATGGAAAATTTGAAATTTTGAATTTTCATATTTGAACAAAAAGGTTATTCCAAATTAAATCGGCAATAACTATTGCGTACGGACTCGAAAAAAAACATATAATATATGAAAAACCATCTACGCAAAAAGTTATATCCGATTTCAACGGGAAATATGAAAGCAGGAAGATTTTAGATTTTGTCAAAAAAAATAAAAAATTTGTTTTTTTTGAAATTTATTTTATTATTTCTTCTACTTTTTAGTTATTTTGAAGTTTTTATATTATTTTGGAATTTTTTAAGTTTTTAAGTTTTTTTGATTTTTTTGAATATTTTGAGTTTTAAAATTAATAATTAAATTATACACAAAGATTATTTGGAAATCATTGATGCTTATTAATAATTAATCATTGTTGCTTATTTTTAAAATTATTTGGAATTCAAAAAAGTAAAATCATATATTATCAAAGTGTATGGGTTAATAGAATTCACAGCACAGTATTATCAAGAAGTCGCGAGCGCAGTCTTGGAAGCTAGTAGAGAAAGAATAGAGAAGTTAAGCGTGCTAAGGGTGGAGCAGTGTGAGGATGGGTGACCGATCGGGAAGTGGGACCACTAGTATATACTTTGACATGAGAATAGGGGTGATTAGAGATTAGAGTGGAAACTGTCAAACAATTCAAATATCCAAAAATTGAGAAATTCTGAAAAATAATTTCAATTTTTTTTTAATTTTTTTTCAAAATTTATACCAGAAATTCGTCCGGACCTTTAGCACCGGTTCGTGTCTCAAACCGGTGCTAAAGGGTCCTTTAGCCGCGCGGGCCACGTGGAACCCCTTTAACACCGGTTCGTAGTACAACCGGTGCTAAAAGATGAGGCTTTAGTGCCGGATGCTTTGCACCGGTTGCAAAACCGATGTAAATGGGACTTACAAACCGGTGCTAATACTCATATTTCTACTAGTGTATATTCCACCACAATCCCAGAATCATTGTTGTGATATACATAACATAATTGGTAACCAGTTTCAGCTATTAATAGTAAACAAAAGGGATTACGTAGGTGGTCAGACAGACCCAAACCTTACATTACATTAATATGCAGCGGAATAACACTTTGGGTCCATATCGTCAAGCTTCAACCTCACAGGCAAAGCCGACAGTAGAAAACGAGCCTAATTTGCAAAGTCGTCTGAGGGTCCTTCCTTCTTGATTTTTCTCCTTCAAATCTGGCCAAGTAAATAACCAGAGACAGAGCCATGAGTACATTGAATGCACTCGCAAACCATCTTATAAACGAAAAGAGAAATGCATGGCTCATATAGTGGTCTAAGCTCTAAGTTTATTTGCATAAGGCTAGTTTTATTTCCCAAGAATATTCATTAAGAGGTAAGAAAATATTTAATTCTCTAAGTTAAATCTAGGATGGAATATCAAGTGTTGGTCACATTCATTTCCCAAGTCAGTTCATTCACCAATGTCATAGTTCACTTCATAGCTGTTCAAGTCTTGACAAAGGTCAAGTACAGCTTGCCAACTGTTTATGACCGTGGACTCGGCTATTTGAATAGTTTGAAAACCTCTGCAGAGGGGTACACTTTACCCACAAGATTCAATACATCTACCGGGAACAATCCACGGGTCGTCATACACAAAGTATGCGGGGTTCAGATGATCAAACAAAATCTTTCACTTGCCTACTTTAGTATAGGATCCTCCCTAAGAGTCCAGATACGGAATGGAACTCATAGTTTTTCCGGCTACAGAGTGTTGTATTTTGGACTCCCATAGTCTGTGGCATTCTCCATCACAGCTATGGCAAGTCCCGGCTTTGGAAGCATCCCTGTGGGATTCACGCTTCTATAAGTTCAAATGAGGTCTCCCATGCTAAAGCAAACAAGCTACGGATCAAGCCCCTTCCCATTTAGGGGTAATGTGGTCGTACGGTATGGTTGGCTCACATAGTACATCACACATCATCATTTCAAAAATCATTTCATAATCCTAGTTCATTATTATCTTTCTTTCAAAAGCCAACTTGGACGGAAATATCACTATCCAAGGTTTTCGGATCACTTCAAAATTTTACAAAGGATTTCCATCTAGATTCCATCATGTTTATTAGCGACTAAGCATGCTACTATGAGTGATTCTACAACTAAGGAAGTGTTGAATAAACTCAGTTTGATACTCTTGCTAAGCAAGATATCAATACACAACTATTACTCTATACTAGCAATTCAATCATGCAATTTATTTGAAAGCAAGTAAATATGCAATTGGAAAACTAGGTATTTGGGTATGATTTAAAAGATGGCTTGCCTGGCTTGGCAATGTCAAAATTGTCTTCATCTTCATTGATACGTCTCCAACGTATCTATAATTTTTGATGCTCCATGCTTGTTTTTACACCATTTGCCTATTGTTTCATTACACTTCGTGGAACTTTTATGCATTTTCCGGAACTAACCTATTAACGAGTTGCCACAGTGCCAGTTCCCTGTTTTCTGCTGTTTTTGTGTTTCAGAAGTGATACATAGGAAATATTCTCGGAATTGGCCGAAACAAGTTCCTGAAGTCTTATTTTACCCGGAAGCTTCCAGAGATCCGAAGGAGAGTAGGAGGGGGGCCACCAGGGCCCCACACACAGGGCTGGCGCGGCCAGGCCCTGGGCCGCGCCACCCTGGTGTGAGGGAGCCTGGCTCCTCCTCTGACATCGCCCTTCGCCTATAAAGACCCCCCGACGGAAAAAACCTAAGTACCCGATCACTTTTCCAGAACACATCGCGATCCGCCGCCGCCGTCGACCCGAAGATCGGGAGGGTCCAGAAGCTCTTCCCGGCACCCTACCGGAGAGGGGAATCGCCACCGGAGGTCTTCTTCATCGCCATGCTTGCCTCCGGAGCGATGAGTGAGTAGTCTACCTTGGACTATGGGTCCATAGCAGTAGCTAGATGGTTGTCTTCTCCACCATGTGCTTCATGTTTAGATCTCATGAGCTGCCCTACATGATTGAGATCACCGTTATGTAATTCTACATGTTTGGTTTGTTGGGATCCGATGAATATTGGTGTTTATGATTGAGTTGCTGTACTGAATATTATCTTTTGTTATCTCTATGTTGTTTATGATCTTGCATGCTCTCCGTTGTTAGTAGCTATCTCGGCCGACTAGTTGCTAGTGACTCCAAGAGGGGGTATTTATGCTCGATAGTGGGTTCATGCCTCTATTTAACTTGGGGGAGTGACAAAAACCTCTAAGGTTGTAGATGTGATGTTGCTACTAGGGAGAAAACAACATTCATATGCTCAAGGGCATATGCTTTGTTTACATTACACACTTTGCTTAATGCAATTATCTGTTGTTCGCAACTTAATACTTGTAGAGTTCTCGGATTGATTCACCACAAGTGGATTATTAGTCATAGATGCAGTTGGATGGCGGTCTATGTATTTTGTTGTAATGCCCAGAGTAAATCTCATAGTGATCTTCTTGACATATCACATTTATCTTTATTCTATCTGTCGTGGGAATTTAGAGATAGTAGCCATGGGGAGGCTTATCGGAGGGGCTCGACGTTGGTGACGATGGGTCCGGCTCGGGATTGTGCCAACAGAGACACCTCAGTTTACCCAGGTTCAGGGCCCTCCCGGTTGGAGGTAAACCCCTACTTCCTGCCTGCTTTGTATTGATTGGATTGCAATGATTACAGTGCTCCTCGAGCTGTTCGGCTAGAGGAGGAAGAAGAAGATCGGATCTCCCCTATGCTAAGGGTCCAGGCCCCCTTATATAGACGGGGGCCAGGCTACAGGTTTTGGTAGCGATTCGGCCGGCTGCCGGCTCCTCGGCGGCGGCGTCCTTGGCGTGATCCTCTGGCCCTGCTCTGGCAAAGGCACTTTATAAAGTGCCTTTCCCCTGGGCCTGCATCTGGAGGGCATATCCCTTCTCTTTTGCCTCGGATCCCATTGTGGGGAAGGGTCCTCGATCTCTCATTGGCTGGACGTGGTCGTGGCGCTCGTCACTCCCGTCCTGCGCCCCTGCCGCTCTTGTCGGGGCCATCCTACTTTTGGCCAGACAACCGTTGAGATGCTTTGTCCTCATCGCCCGGCTCCAGTTCTCCTCGGCGGAGTCGCCAGCCGGCTGCTGGCGCAGCCGGCCCTTCGGGCGGAGCCGGTCTTCTCGTGCTGAAGCCGTGGGGACTCCTGGGACGCCAGCCGGCACATTGCCCGGCCCATGGTGCGCCCCCTAAGTCATCCCCACGACACTAGCCCCCGAAACTGGCGAAGTCTCATGGGCTAGCATGGGGCTTCGGCGGGTTCCTCTTCTCGCCGAGGCCTTGCCCGTCCTCGTCGAAGTCCCGGGATTTCTGGTCCGGCTTGGTCACTCTAGTCGTCGAGGCTGGGCCTTGCGGAGGTTCTCCAGCCGTCTCGGGACGAACCGGCTCCGGGGGTGGCCCAGCCAGCGGCCGCGGGCTGGCACGCCGCCTCCTGGGAACTTGCGCCGCTTCGAGTCTCGCTCCCACGCGGTGGCCGGCGCAGCGCGCCAGTGGCCAGTCTTGTCATATGTCTTCGGAATCATCACCGTCATAACTTCCCGAGTCATCATGCGAGGTGAGCTGGCGTACGTCAGCGACGCGTCCCATCAACCCCTCCCACGATCCGCTACGGCAACTGCCGCGGTGGCACACGATGTGAAAGTTGGTTACTGAAACGTCGGGGGTTACCCTTTCGCCGCTCTCCTTTAAATACCGAGCGTGCTCACTGCTCAGGGCGTCTCCCACTTCTCCTTCGCGCTCGAGCCTTTTCTTCTTGAACCCAGCCCGACCATGTCGTCCCCTAGCCACTCCTCTGCCAGCGGCGATGATACGTCTCAAACGTATCTATAATTTTTGATGCTCCATGCTTGTTTTTACACCATTTGCCTATTGTTTCGTTACACTTAGTGGCACTTTTATGCATTTTCCGGAACTAACCTATTAACGAGTTGCCACAGTGCCAGTTCCCTGTTTTATGTTGTTTTTGTGTTTCAGAGTGATACATTGGAAATATTCTCGGAATTGGACGAAACCACATCCTGAAGTCTTATTTTGCCCGGAAGCTTCCAGAGATCCGAAGGAGAGTCGGAGGGGGGCCACCAGGGCCCCACACACAGGGGCGGCGCGGCCAGGCCCCTGGCCGCGCGGGCCCCGCGTGAGGGCGCCTGGCCGCTCCTCTGACATCGTCCCTTCGCCTATAAAGACCCCCCGACGAGAAAAACCTAAGTACCCGATCAGTTTTCTAGAACACATCGCGATCCGCCGCCGCCGTCGACCCGAAGATCGGGAGGGTCCAGAAGCTCTTCCCGGCACCCTGCCGGAGAGGGGAATCGCCACCGGAGGTCTTCTTCATCGCCATGCTTGCCTCCAGAGCGATGAGTGAGTAGTCTACCTTGGACTATGGGTCCATAGCAGTAGCTAGATGGTTGTCTTCTCCACCATGTGCTTCATGTTTAGATCTCATGAGCTGCCCTACATGATTGAGATCACCGTAATGTAATTCTACATGTTTGGTTTGTTGGGATCCGATGAATATTGGTGTTTATGATTAAGTTGCTGTACTGAATATTATCTTTTGTTATCTCTATGTTGTTTATGATCTTGCATGCTCTCCGTTGTTAGTAGCTATCTTGGCCGAGTAGTTGCTAGTGACTCCAAGAGGGGGTATTTATGCTCGATAGTCGGTTCATGCCTCTATTTCACCTGGGGGAGTGACAGAAACCTCTAAGGTGGTAGATGTGTTGTTGCTACTAGGGAGAAAACAACATTCATATGCTCAAGGGCATATGCTTTGTTTACATTACACACTTTGCTTAATGCAATTATCTGTTGTTCGCAACTTAATACTTCTAGGGTGTTCGGATTGATATCCCCGGGAGTGGATTATTAGTTATAGATGCAGTTGGATGGCGGTCTATGTATTTTGTTGTAATGCCCAGAGTAAATCTCATAGTGATCTGCTTGACATATCACGTTATCTCTATTCTATCAATTGCCCAACTGTAATTTGTTTACCCAGCATGTGTTATTTTATCTATGGAGAGACACCACTAGTGAACTGTGAACCCCGGTCCTATTTCCATCATATTGCTATCACCTGTTTACTTTATTCGCACTGTTTACTTTATTTGCACTGTTTACTTTACTCGCATACTATATTGTTTTCCACTCGATACGCTCATAACCTTTGTTTCAAGCAAACCGGTGAGATTGACAACCTCATCGCAAGTTGGGAACAAAGTATTTGTTTGTGTTGTGTGCAGGTTCCGCGTTGCTGCTGGCCGAAGACGAGTCAACAAGTATCGTTAACGGCGCCCTTGTTGGAGTGTTACTAAGCCAGTGCGCATCACCTTCAGTCGTCATTGTCTCTCCTCTCCTGACCGACATTAAACCTTGGATTCTTAACTGAGGGAAAACTAGCTGCTATACTCATCATACCTTCCTCTTGGGGTTCCCAACGGGCTGGTTATTCACCACGCACAAGGACCGTCTGCTCCCACGTCAACCACACGCCATCAGCTTATTTTCTGGGCGCCATCAAAGGGATCAGGCGACAAGGTCCCGGAGGGGGACAGGGAGGTGGTTGAGCTGCCGGAGATGGCACCCTCCGCATCCCGAAGACGCGGTCGCCCAAAAGGCAGCCGCAACAAGAGCACCCTAGAGGCCCTCGCGGCGAAAACCGCCGCTGCCGCCTCCTCCTCCGTCGCGCCCCAGGCGACCGGAGCTCCCAGCGATGCGGGCATCCAGGAGAAGCGGAAGCCTGGCCGCCCGAAGGGGAGCGGGAAGAAGACTGCCCCCGCGGCAGTCGCTGCTCCTTCTTCATCTCGCCGCCGCGGGCGGCCGTCGGGCAGCAAAAACAAGAAGGCCTCCGCCGTCTTCAGGGTCGACACCACTCCCGCGGGGCCTCGCGCGACGGCTCCTCCTCCGCTAGGCCCCTCGCGGCCCTGGCTGGAGAAGTCGGCGCTCCAGCCGCCGGAGTACATCTCGGCGCAGGGATGGTCCACCTGCATCATCCCTGTGCTTGCCGGTGCCCGGGATCGTCTCCGCCTCCCGACCCAGTTCACCAGCTCGATGGAGGACCAGGAGATGGCTTGCGCCAAACTGCGGGAGTGCAGCGGTGGCCAGCCCACGTACCGCGTCGAGGTCTACTACGACGGCCAGGGGGTGAGCTACTTTCGCAACGGGTGGTCGAAGTTCTTCATCGACTACGGCGTGCACGAGGGTTGGTTCATCCTTCTCACCCGCCAAGATGAGACGAACGACTTCACCATCCACCTCTTCGACGGCACCCGCCCAGCCGTGAGGGGTAAGCCTCGTCGACTTCCGACGTGGAATTCTCCGGGGCAAAGTCCATGCGGCACTCGCGCCAGGCCGAGGAAGGCGAGCCTCCCCGGGCTGGGAATGCTTGGGGCTCTTAGTGTAGCGATTTAGGAAGCTTTTGTAGTCCCCAGACTTCCGCTTAATGAAAACTTGTCTTTCCTTGTTTGCTGTGTGAATGTCCTTCTTCACTGTGTGCTTTTGCCATCGCGGAAATGTCTTCTGCTTGACACCATTGCAATGCGATGATCCTTCCCTTAACGAAACCGCTGTTCACGCGAATCCGTAGATAGGGATTGCGATAGTCATTACCCTGCGTAGATGCTTCAGGCGGGGTCTTCCGGCTTCAACGCGGAGGGAACGGTGCTTCCGCTTGCCGGCTCCGGGGGGAACGGACCAATCCCGGCTCCACGGAGTTGGAGCGGAGACTGAGTCTTGTACCGGCTCGGGCGAGGTCGAAGCCGGCACGTTTCCCCTCCCAGGCCTTCGCACGTCCCAAGCCACAATTGGAGTAGCCTTCCCAGTTTCCGGCTCTAGCCGTTGCTTTACGCGTGTTAAGTTTCGATTTCGTTGCTCGTTTGCTGATCGTGTCGCAGCGCCAGCTGAACGGACAGCCGGCGAGGTACTGGAGCCGGCCTGCTTCTGAGGGCCAATTCCCTTTCCCCCTAGCCCCCGAGTTTTGGGGTAGCTGGACTAACAGCTAGCTCGAAACTGAACTTTCGCGAATGATGCCAACGCCAAGCGAGGTAGCCCTAGCTTCGAACCTCTTGGGCATGGCTTCTCGGCCCAACCGTCGGAAGACTGTGACTATCAACTATTCGCTGGTTTTGCCTTCGTCCGGTTCCCTCAACTTTTTCCTTAATCTTCCCACCCTTCGGCCCTTCTACCCTCAACCGGCAGCCTGGTGCCGGTTGGTCTCCCTTGGGCCGGCAGCCGAATGTCGGCCTAGGGTGGGAGCGTGCCGCGGAGTGAGAAGTAGTACTTCGGTCTATCGGGCCCCCGACTCGTGCTAACCAACGCTTAGTTAACAGTCACTGCCCTTAACACCTGGTCGAGCGATTTTTCTATCGTTTGCGGTTCTGCTCTGCGACTTTCCCTCATATGTGGTCTGCCGGCTCCTATCCGTCCGGCTGCGCGGAGCCGGAAGGCGGAGATTGGGCTCGAGACCTTCGTCATACATAGTACTCATCCGGCTGGCAAGAGATCGATCTTTTTCGGGGCTGCCGGCTGTGGCTCGGTGCCTAGAGCCGGCTGCCGGTCAAGTGAATAACGCAGGAAGCAAAACATACACTAAGTGTTTTCCTCGGAGCCGGCCGTAACTAGCCGTTCCGTTTTCCTTTATTCATTGACACGTTTCTCGGGGTACAAGCTTTTGCCTTAGCAGAAGAAAGGTCTTAGGAGACTGACATTCGAGGGACGCTCGGTCTCCTTGTCAGAGTTATCTGCCTTGTTCTTTCTGGGCTCTTGTGCGTCGATGAGGTAATATGCCCCATTGCCCAACACCCGGCTGACAATGAACGGTCCCTCCCAGGGAGGGGACAGCTTGTGCATGCCCTTAGTGCTTTGGACCAGCCGGAGTACGAGATCTCCTTCGCGAAACGCGAGCAGGCGAATTTTCCGGCTGTGGTATCGTCGCAGCTGCTGCTGGTAGAGCATTGATCTAGCCAGAGCCTGCTCTCGAGCCTCCTCGAGGAGGTCGACGCCATCTTCGCGAGCTTCTTTTGCTTGTTTCTCCGTGTACTGGACAATTCTGGGCGCGTCGAACTCAATGTCCGTGGGTAACACCGCCTCTGTTCCATAGACTAGGAAGAAAGGTGTGAAGCCGACAGAGCGATTTGGAGTGGTGCGCAGGCTCCAGAGCACTGAGGGTAGCTCTTCGACCCAACAACCGGCTGAGCGTTCGAGAGGCTCGACCAGTCTTGGTTTGATGCCGGCCAGGATCAGCCCATTTGCCTTCTCCACTTGTCCATTTGACCGAGGGTGCGCTACTGACGCTAAGTCCAGCCGGATGCCTTTCTGCCCACAGTAATCAGCAAAGACTCCCTTCGCAAAGTTCGTCCCATTGTCGGTGATGATGCTGTGGGGAACTCCATATCTTGTGATGATCTCGTTGAAGAACTTGATCGTGGACGAACCGTCGAGTTTTTTTGATTGGCTTGGCCTTGATCCACTTGGTGAACTTGTACACAGCAACCAGCAGGTGCGTCAAGCCCCCGGGTGCAGTCTTGAATGGCCCTACCATGTCCAGGCCCCAGACAGCGAACGGCCAGGTGAGCGGGATGGTCTTGAGGGCTGCCGCTGGAGTGTTTCTGTGCTTGGAGAAGCGCTGGCAGCCGTTGCACTGCTTCACCAGCTGCTCTGCATTCTGCTTGGCCGTTGGCCAGTAGAAGCCATGGCGGAAGGCTTTGGCCACCAAGGCTCTGGAAGATGCGTGATGTCCGCACTCCCCTTGGTGTATCTCTATTAGCAGCTCTGTCCCTTCTTCCGGCTCGATGCACTTCTGGTAGATGCCCGACACGCTGCGTTTGTACAGCTCGCTGTTGATGATGGTGTATGCCCCAGCTCGACGCTAAATTCGCCTAGCTTCCGCTTCGTCTTGCGGCAAGTCCCCAGTGATGAGGTAGTTGGAGAATGGTTCCGCCCAGGAAGGTATCTCCCGTATGTGGAAGACACTGGCGACCAGAGGGTCAGCAGCCCCCCGGGTCCGTCGGTGTGCCGGCTTCATCTGATTGTCCGGCTGGGGGAGCGGGCGTGGAGCCGGCAGTCCCCTTGTCCTTCGTCGAGCCGGCCGCGCTGGGCTGGCCGGCTGCCTCCTTCAGCCCTGAGACGGCAGCCCCCGGGTCCGGCGGCGGTACTTGAGCCGGGGCCGGGCCTCCAGGCACATAGATGGATATGGACTCCGGCGAAGGTTTGATAGACGGCTTGTGGATGATCTCCAGGGACACCCCGGCTGGGATATCCTGCTTGGTGGAGCCGATCTTGGACAGCCGGTCTGCTTCCTCGTTGTTTGCTCTGGGGACATGGTGGAACTCGCAGCCCTCGAAGAATCCGCTGAGCTGCTGCACGTAGAAGCGATAGGAGGCCATGTTGGCGTCCTTGGTGTCCCAGTCCCCTGAGACCTGGTGCGTCACCAGGTCGGAGTCTCCGAAATAGAGGATCCTCCTGATGCCGATCTGCTTGGCCATCTTGAGCCCATGTACCAGGGCTTCATACTCGGCGACGTTGTTCGACGCACGGAAGTGCATCTGCAGCACGTACTGCAGCTTGTTTCCCTTGGGAGAGGTGAGGACGACGCCGGCTCCCAAGCCCCCGAGCAGCTTGGAGCCATCAAAGTGCATGCGCCAGTGGGTGGAGTCCGGAGCCGGCGGCAGGTACTGGTGCTCTCCCCAGTCAGCGAAGAAATCCGCTATGATCTGTGACTTGATCGTCGTCCTGGGCTTGTACTGAATGGTATGAGCCGCGAGCTCGATCGCCCATTTAGCCACTCTTCCTGACGCGTCCTTGCACCCGATGATCTCCGAGAGCGGAGTGGTGCTCACCACCGTGATTGGGTGCTCCTCGAAGTAGTGCTTCAGCTTCTTGGCCGCCATGTACACGCCGTACGCGACCTTCTGGTAGTGCGGGTAGTTCTGCTTGGAGAGAGTGAGCACCTCACTCAAGTAGTACACCGGGCGCTGAACCGGCAGCTCTTTGCCTTCCTCGGTGCGCTCCACCATGATCACCACGCTGATGACGCGTGGGGTTGCTGCGATGTAGAGCAGCATTGGCTCTCGCGGAGCCGGCGCTGCCAAGATTGTCGCGGTAGACAAGGCTCGCTTGAGGTCGTTGAAGGCGTCATCAGCGCGCTGGGACCAAACGAAGTGGTCCGTCTTCTTCATCAGCTGGTACATCGGCATGGCCTTCTCCCCGAGCCGGCTGACGAACCGGCTAAGCGAGGCCAGACAGCCAGCAAACTTCTGCACATCTCTGAGCTGGGTAGGCTTCTCTAGGGCCTCGATGGCTTTTATCTTCGAGGGGTTAGCCTCGATCCCTCGCCGGGAAACGATGTAACCTAGGAGCTGCCCAGCCGGCACGCCAAAGGTGCACTTCTCGGGGTTGAGCTTCATGCGATAGCGCCGCAGGTTGGTGAAGGTCTCCTTGAGATCGTCCAGGAGCGTGCCGCTCTGCTTGGTCTTCACCACCACGTCGTCCACATAAGCGTGCACGTTCCTCCCAATCTGCTCCTGCAGACATCGCTGCATGGTTCGCTGGTAAGTGGCTCCAGCGTTCTTCAGGCCGAACGGCATGGTAACGTAGCAGTAGGCTCCATACGGGGTGATGAAGGAGGTCTTGATCTGATCCGGCTGGAAGAGCGGGATCTGGTGGTAGCCTGACTAGGCGTCCAGGAAAGACAACAGGTCACAGCCGGCTGTGGAGTCGATCACCTGGTCAATTCGTGGCAGCACAAAAGGATCCTTGGGGCAAGCCTTGTTGAGGCTGGTGTAGTCGATACACATTCGTCAAGTGTTATTCTTCTTCAGAACCAAGACTGGGTTCGCGAGCCAGTCAGGGTAAAACACCTCCATGATAAAGCCGGCTGCAAGGAGCCGGGCAATCTCCTCGCCAATAGCTTTCCTCTTTTCTTCTGCAAACCGCCGCAGCGGCTGCTTGACCGGCTTGGCGTCCGGTCGGACATTAAGTGCGTGCTCAGCCAGCTCCCTCGGCACACCAGGCATGTCCTTTGGAGACCATGCAAAGATGTCCCGATTCTCACGAAGGAAGCTGGTGAGCTCGCTTTCCTATTTGGCAGACAAGCCGGTGCCGATGATGACGTACTTGGAGGGGTCGCTCTCGTCCAGCAGGATCTTCTTGGTGTCGTTGGCCAGCTTGAATCGCTCCACAGGCGACTGGCGAACCGTACGTCTTGCTAGGTCAGCTCCACACGATGCAGAAGCTGCCTCTTCTCCTCGGCAACGACCAGCGCCTCTGCCAGCTGCGAGCTCTCCTTTGCGCAGGCCAGGGACTTCTGGAAGTTTCCCGAGACTATGATCACACCTCTGGGCCCTGGGAGCTTCATCTTCAGATAGGCGTAGTGCGGAACCGCCATGAACTTGGACAAGGCTGGTCGTCGAAGCAGCGCGTGGTAGGGACTGCTGATGTCCACCACCTCGAACCAGATGGGCTCGCGGCGGCTATTCCCCTTGTTTCCGAAGAGAACCTCCAGCTGCACCTTGCCCAAAGGGGTGCAAGAATGCCCAGGCACGATGCCATGGAAGGTGAGCCGGCTAGGTTTCAGCTGAGCAAGCGGGATGCCCAACTTCTCCAGAGAGCTTCGGTAAAGAAGGTTGATACTACTACCGCCATCGATGAGCACGCAGGAGAAACGGCACATGTGCGTATCGGAACACACGACGGGATCCACGACCAGAGCATACTCTCCAGGGCTGGGCATCAACCTCGGGTGGTCCTCGCGCCCCCAGGTAACGGCCGCCTCGGACCAGTGCATGAACTGGGGTTCTGCAGGCATCACAGTGTTCACCTCTGCCTCATGCCAAAGGTCATTCCTTTTATCCTTGCCAGGGGTAGTGAAGATGTGATACTGCTCCACGTCCATCGGGAAGTCATCATCTTGATCCGGCTCGCCTCCAGCCGGGTCGCGCTGTTGGTCCTCCTGACCTTCAGCCAGTTGCGCTTGCGACGTACCAGGGATCTGCCGAGCGCACTGCTCCAGCTCTCTCATGAAACGGCACTGACGCGTGGAGTGGGTCGCTTCCCTGCCCGGGGAGGTGTGGAATTTACACGGCTGATCAAGCGCAGCATCGAGGGTGTACTTGCCCTCTTTGCGCCCATGACCGCTTCCTGCAGCCCCCGGGCCTCCTTGGTCAGAAGCCGCTCGCTTTGAGCTAGCAGATCCCCTAGAGCCGATGGGTGAGCCTGGGACTCCGACCCTGGCGCTGACTTCGCGATCAAGCGTGGTCTGCTCACTCCGCCGCCTTGCTGGGCGCGGTGGCCTTGGGCGCTGCCGCTCGGAGCACGGCCGCCATGTCCACGCCCTCTGCGGCCTCGGCTTGCCGATGGCGACTGCTGGATCTGGCCGGGGACGACGGTGGCGAAGCTGCGGCACGAGTCACGGGCGAGCTCGTTCAGTGCGTCTCCGTGCACGTCGTAGAACTCGCTGAGCGTGGTGCTCGCGCGGCGCCGGTTGGCCTCGTCCTCAGCCACCTTGCCGAGGAGGACGAGACGCGTCCGTTCCAGGGCCTCGGCGACCCGGGCGGGATCGATGACGCGGTTGAGGGGAACGCGCAGGTCCACCACGGAGACATCCGGGGCATCCCGCTCTGGGAGTGGAGCGTCTTGCTCCTGAGTTGGTGGGCGCTCGAGCGACGGGCGCTCGGGGCGCGGTAAGTCGCCGCCCTCATCCTCTCCTAGGGTCATCACCTCGACCATGGTGCCAAGATTGCTGCTTTCACCGCAGCTCGAGCCTCCGTCGCAGAGGGAGTCGGAGACGTCGGTGACCTCCTCCGGGAAGGGCTTGGCGACATAGAAGCGGTGGCTTCCGACGTCGAGGAAGGAGCCGCTGTTGCCGAAGCCGTTCTCGAAGTAGGCCAAGTTCTCGCTGACGCAGTCGAAGGTGCGGAACCTCTAGACGAGGCCGGAGGCGACCTTCTCACCGGAGGGTCCCGGCCGGAACTTGACTCCGCTCGCCACCGCGCTTTGCCCCACGGTGGGCGCCAACTGTCGTGGGAATTTAGAGACAGTAGCCATGGGGAGGCTTATCGGAGGGGCTCGACGTTGGTGACGATGGGTCCGGCTCGGGATTGTGCCAACAGAGACACCTCGGTTTACCCAGGTTCAGGGCCCTCCCGGTTGGAGGTAAACTCCTACTTCCTGCCTGCTTTGTATTGATTGGATTGCAACGATTACAGTGCTCCTCGAGCTGTTCGGCTAGAGGAGGAAGAAGAAGATCGGATCTCCCCTATGCTAAGGGTCCAGGCCCCCTTATATAGACGGGGGCCTGGTTATAGGTTTTGGTAGCGATTCGGCCGGCTGCCGGCTCCTCGGCGGCGGCGTCCTTGGCGTGATCCTCTGGCCCTGCTCTGGCAAAGGCACTTTATAAAGTGCCTTTCCCCTGGGCCGGCATCTGGAGGGCATATCCCTTCTCTTTTGCCTCGGATCCCATCGTGGGGAAGGGTCCTCGATCTCTCATTGGCTGGGCGTGGTCGTGGCGCTCGTCACTCCCGTCCTGCGCCCCTGCCGCTCTTGTCGGGGCCATCCTACTTTTGGCCAGACAACCGTTGAGATGCTTTGTCCTCATCGCCCGACTCCAGTTCTCCTCGGCGGAGTCGCCAGCCGGCTGCTGGCGCAGCCGGCCCTTCGGGCGGAGCCGGTCTTCTCGTGCTGAAGCCGTGGGGACTCCTGGGACGCCAGCCGGCACATTGCCCGGCCCGTGGTGCGCCCCCTAAGTCATCCCCACGACACTATCAATTGCCCAACTGTAATTTGTTTACCCAGCATGTGTTATTTTATCTTATGGAGAGACACCACTAGTGAACTGTGGATCCCAGTCCTATTTCCATCATATTGCTATCACCTGTTTACTTTACTCGCACTGTTTACTTTATTCGCATACTCTACTGTTTTCCACTCGATATGCTCATAACCTTTGTTTCAAGCAAACCGGTGAGATTGACAATCTCATTGCAAGTTGGGAACGAAGTACTTAGTTGTGTTGTGTGCAGGTTCCGCGTTGCAGTTAGCAAGCAAAGCTTGGAGGAGGCGCCATATATAAATTGTCCGAAGCTGTCGCAAGCTAGCAAGCATCACCTTCAGTCGTTTGTCTCTCCTCTCCAAGAACGATAAACCTTGGTTTCTTAACTGAGGGAAAACTAGCTGCTATACTCATCACACCTTCCTCTTGGGGTTCTCAACGGGCTGGTCATTCACCATGCATCAAGCTAATTTTCTGGCGCCATTGCCGAGGAGGAAGTAGAAGACTTCTGCGAGGGGAGTTTTCGCACGCATATCCTTTACTTTGTTTTATTGTTTTGCTTTACTTTATTTATTTTACCTGCATCATTTTATATCAAAAACCCAAAAAAATTAGAATCCTTGGTAGTTGTTTTTACTTGTTTACTTTCGTTTTGCTGAAATGGCCAATCCTGAAAACACCAAGTTGTGTGACTTTACTAGCACAAACAATAGTGATTTTATCTGCACTCCTATTAAACCACCTGCTCCTGCTGCAAATTATGAGCTTGATGCTTCATCACTTGATGTTACTTGATTCGCAATTTTCTGCGCATAGCTCAAAGGCGTTAAAGAAAAGCACTCTTGGGAGATAACCCAATGTTTTTATTTTCAGTACTTTTTCTTTTATTTGAGTCTTGGAAGTCATTACTACTGTAATGACCGCTCCTTATCTTGTTTATTTCGTTTTTGTGCCAAGAGAAGCCTCTAATTCAAGTGAGGTAAAGATTTGGGGATGTTGCTGTCCTAAAACTGTTTTCGGTGCTGCACCGTAAAAATTCGTATAAATTCTATGTATATATTTTGGACCTGCGATTTCTTGTGCATATGCCCCAGGTTATATCCAAACTTTTGTTATTTGAACACTTTTTGATTTGAGCAACAGAAAACCCCTCAAAAATTCTACCTTTGTCAGCTGTTCTGTTTTGACAGATTTCTGCCAATATTTGTGTTTGCCACTTTATCACTTTCTTTTGAGTTCTTTTGATCACGGAACTTTTAAAGAAGTTGTTACAGTAGTATGTGCTATATATGTGGTGGTTTTTAGTTGAAACCTGAAGCAAAAATAGGTTGATTATATGTTATGCTTACACTAATGTTGCTAATAGAATTGTGTTTAGTTTTGTATGAAGGAAGTTTTCAAGTGTAGGGATTGGAGAATGATGAGATGAGTTGAAGAATGGACAAAAGCTCAAGCTTGGGGATGCCCATGCATCACCCCAAGAAATATCCAAGAAGTACAAGCGTCAAAGCTTGGGGATGCCCCCGAGGCACCCCTTCTTCATCGGCAAAAATCAGGTCACCTTTTAAGACGCTATATTTTTATTGCTTCATGCACTATGTGTTTTTCTTGGAGCGTCAGTTGTTTTAGTTTTCTTAGTTTAGTTTGTTTTGTTTGCTGCAATAAATGGTTGGACCCCAACAAATTTCCTTTGGAGGAGATATACTCGTTTTCATTTGCAAAGAACACTCCGTTTTCACTATTATCGTTCATCGAGTGTTCTTCTTTTTCTGCTACTGCTTTTGGTTTTCGTTTTCGCCTTGATTTGTGTTCAGACCTTGTCATATCTTTTAATCAAGGTGTATTTTTGCCTCTGATCTTTATTGGTTTTCATCAAAAGAGGTGTCTTTATAAAAATTTC
Organism: Dactylis glomerata; assembly: GCA_007115705.1. Classification (NCBI taxonomy): domain Eukaryota; kingdom Viridiplantae; phylum Streptophyta; class Magnoliopsida; order Poales; family Poaceae; genus Dactylis; species Dactylis glomerata. The sequence continues at coordinate 2,088,601 of QXEO01000553.1, forward strand.
AAATGGTATTGGAAAAGAGAAAAAGCTTGGTGCAAAATAGTGGTACAAGAAGGAGCTTGTGTAGACTGCGGCTTAGGCTTTTTCATGTCATGCTTGATGTCTTTTTGATAGTATGCTTAGTGGTTTTGCTGTAGCATGATGACGCGTGGTGAATGACCAGCCCGTTGGGAACCCCAAGAGGAAGGTGTGATGAGTATAGCAGCTAGTTTTCCCTCAGTTAAGAAACCAAGGTTTATCGTTCTTGGAGAGGAGAGACAAACGACTGAAGGTGATGCTTGCTAGCTTGCGACAGCTTCGGACAATTTATATATGGCACCTCATCCAAGCTTTGCTTGCTAGCTACAACACGGAACCTGCACACAACATAACCAAGTACTTCGTTCCCAACTTGCGATGAGGTTGTCAATCTCATCGGTTTGCTTGAAACAAAGGTTATGAGCGTATTGAGTGGAAAACAGTAGAGTATGCGAATAAAGTAAACAGTGCGAGTAAAGTAAACAGGTGATAGCAATATGATGGAAATAGGACCGGGATCCACAGTTCACTAGTGGTGTCTCTCCATAAGATAAATAACACATGCTGGGTAAACAAATTACAGTTGGGCAATTGATAGAATAAAGATAAAACGTGATATGTCAAGAAGATCAATATGAGATTTACTCTGGGCATTACAACAAAATACATAGACCACCATCCAACTGCATCTATGACTAATAATCCACTTGTGGTGAATCAATCCGAGAACTCTACAAGTATTAAGTTGCGAACAACAGATAATTGCATTAAGCAAAGTGTGTAATGTAAACAAAGCATATGCCCTTGAGCATATGAATGTTGTTTTCTACCTAGTAGCAACAACACATCTACAACCTTAGAGCTTTCTGTCACTCCCCCAGGTTAAATAGAGGCATGAACCCACTATCGAGCATAAATACCCCCTCTTGGAGTCACTAGCAACTACTCGGCCAAGATAGCTACTAACAACGGAGAGCATGCAAGATCATAAACAACATAGAGATAACAAAAGATAATATTCAGTACAGCAACTCAATCATAAACACCAATATTCATCGGATCCCAACAAACCAAACATGTAGAATTATATAACGCTGATCTCAATCATGTAGGGCAGCTCATGAGATCTAAACATGAAGCACATGGTGGAGAAGACAACCATCTAGCTACTGCTATAGACCCATAGTCCAAGGTAGACTACTCACTCATCGCTCCGGAGGCAAGCATGGCGATGAAGAAGACCTCCGGTGGCGATTCCCCTCTCCGGCAGGGTGCCGGGAAGAGCTTCTGGACCCTCCCGATCTTCGGGTCGACGGCGGCGGCGGATCACGATGTGTTCTGGAAAAGTGATCGGGTACTTAGGTTTTTTCCGTCGGGGGGTCTTTATAGGCAAAGGGGCGATGTCAGAGGAGGGGCCAGGTTGCCTCACACCATGGTGGCGCGGGCCAGGGGCTGGCCGCGCCACCCCTGTGTGTGGACCCTGGTGGCCCCTCTCCTACTCTCCTTCGGATCTCTGGAAGCTTCCGGGTAAAATAAGACTTCAGGAACTTGTTTCGTCCAATTCCGAGAATATTTCCTGTGTATCACTTCTGAAACACAAAAACAGCAGAAAATAGGGAACTGGCACTGTGGCAACTCGTTAATAGGTTAGTTCCGGAAAATTCATAAAAGTGCCACGAAGTGTAACGAAACAATAGGCAAATGGTGTAAAAACAAGCATGGAGCATCAAAAATTATAGATACGTTGGAGACGTATGAAGCATCCCCAAGCTTAACTCCTGCTCGTCCTCGAGTAGGTAAGTGATAACAAAAGAATAATTTTTGAGGTGACATGCACCTACACAATCTTGATCATGTATGTAAGCATTTGTGAGCTGGGATCATAAAAACTTAAAACATGGGCATGAAAGATATAATCTTGACAATAAGAACTTAGCAACCATGTTGTAAACAAGAAAATGAACACAAACAAAAGATCATGAAAATGAAACAATGAAAGTCAAACGTGTGTTCAAATCATAAGGAAAAACATACAAATGGTTTTCAGCTTGTCCTTCAAAGAGAGCAAAACATAAATGCATAGGACACCTTCAAGTTTAAGAGGGCGACTAGATACAAATAATTTAAAAACAAGTGAAACCAACAATATGAATCAGTCAATGAACTTTGGGACAATGCATATTACACTAAGAATGAAAACTATGCTCTCTAAATGGTGCATAAAGAAAGGTGGTGACTCAACATAAAAGTAAAAGAAAGGCCCTTCGCAGAGGGAAGCAGTGATTGCAAATTTTATAACCTTCAAAAATTATGGTACTTACCGGCTTTGAGCTCTCATTGCCCCCATCATAAGCATCTTGAATGGTTAAAGTTAATGCGAGAACAATTATGATGCATATGCTTGACAGATCATAAGTTGAAAACCTCATGTCCCATGAATACGAGTACCCAAACCTCATGCTACTTTACTTAGAGTCCCAAGCAAGGCTCTTGTCATTGTAAGTATATGCATATCATTGAGAACCGCCAATGGGGTACCTCCGTGCCCGATGACATGGAACAAGCCCACACCAAAATGACAGGACAAGCAGACAATGAACACCTCGACATCTCTTTTATTTGCTATTTGTTTAGCTTTTTATTGTGAGATGCATTGTCGAATGTTCACCATGGGTATGCTGCAAATTTCCACCATGAATTATGCATGGCTTAGATTAGCGGCCTGGCGTTTCCCTAACACATATACAAACTCCATGATCCCCACAAGATTCCCAATTCATTTCACACCGCGGGCATCCATAAACAAAAGATCACGATATCAACTCAAATAAGAAGTGCAATGTTGAAAGCTTGCCCATGACTGCATGGCTGGGCTAGTCTCCAACTTACAACTTGCAAGCATAACAACTCAACATAAGAGACCACAATGTCAAATTTTTAAGAACAGGAAAAAGTAAAGTGTGCCTTCCGGTTCGTGAGAGCTTTACTGACCGAATTTCGCATAACACTGGTAAGAGTTTAATTTGAAGAGAAAATAAAAGCAAGTCAAATTTACTTGGAATAGCAAATTGCTAGTAGGTATGTATGGTGGACACTTTGGAAAACTTTGGCTTTTAGGAGTTGGATACACGAGTAGAGCTCATACTCAGTACAAGGCGAGGGCTAGCAAAAGACTGGGAGCGACCAACTAAGAGAGCAATAATGGCCATAATCATGTAAAGCGACAAAGCGACATTAAAAGAAGCATAAGATGGCATCAAAAGTCAAAAACTAAATGATCATGAAGGCTATTGGCGACTTTGTAAGAGTCTAACATGTGTGAGCATGCGCCAAGTCAACCCAAATAAAGCATCAAGGAGAAAACCAAAATAATGCTTCCATACAATAAAAAACAACGCATGATTTTTTCAAAGGCTCATTAAGCAATCTCAGTTATTTGAGACAAGTCATGCTACAGCAAAACCACTAAGCATACTATCAAAAAGACATCAAGCATGACATGAAAAAGCCTAAGCCGCAGTCTACACAAGCTCCTTCTTGTACCACTATTTTTTTGCACAAAGCTTTTTCTCTTTTCCAACACCATTTGAAATTTTTAAAGACACCTCTCTTGATGAAAACCAATAAAGATCAGAGGCAAAAATACACCTTGATGAAAATATATGACAAGGTCTGAATGCAAATCAAGGCGAAAACGAAAGCCAAAAGCAGTAGCAGAAAAAGAAGAACACCCGGTGAAATTGTAAGAATGAAAACGGAGTGTTCTTTGCAAATGAAAACGAGTACAACTTCTCCAAAAGAAATTTGTTGGGGTCCAACCATTTATTGCAGCAAACAAACAAACTAAACTAACTAAGAAAACTAAAACAACTGACGCTCCAAGAAAAACACATAGTGCATGAAGCAATAAAAATATAGCGTCTTGAAAGGTGACCTGATTTTTGCCGATGAAGAAGGGGTGCCTCGGGGGCATCCCCAAGCTTTGACGCTTGTACTTCTTGGATATTTCTTGGGGTTATGCATGGGCATCCCCAAGCTTGAGCTTTTGTCCATTCTTCAACTCATCTCATCATTCTCCAATCCCTACACTTGAAAACTTCCTTCATACAAAACTAAACACAATTCTATTAGCAACATTAGTGTAGCATAACATATAATCGACCTCTTTTTGCTTCAGGTTTCAACTCAAAACCACCACATATATAGCACATACTACTGTAGCAACTTCTCTAAAAGTTCCGTGATCAAAAGAACTCAAAAGAAAGCGATAAAGTGGCAAACACAAATATTGGCGGAAATCTGTCAAAACTGAACAGCTGACAAAGGTCGAATTTTTTAGGGGTTTTCTGTTGCTCAAATAAAAAAGTGTTCAACTAACAAAAGTTTGTATATAACCTGGGTCATATGCACAAGAAATCGCAGGTCCAAAAGATATACAGAGAATTTATACGATTTTTTACGGTGCAGCACCGAAAACAGTTTCAGGACAGCAACATCCCCAAATCTTTACCTCACTCGAATTAGAGGCTTCTCTTGGCACAAAAACGAAATAAACAAGATAAGGAGCGGTCATTACAGTAGTAATGACTTTCAAGACTCAAATAAAAGAAAAAGTACTGAAAATAAAAACATTGGGTTATCTCCCAAGAGTGCTTTTTTTAACGCCTTTGAGCTAGGCGCAGAAAATTGCGAATCAAGTAATAATGAAAGGGGGATCAGGATCCACTATAGGAATAAAGAAATGAATACTATCCAATTGAGGTTTTGAGTATCCCTTGTAGTCACGCGTTGGTACACTATTTTCATCAAAAAGATTTTCAGGACAAATCCAACTAGTATTAGCTACCAAGGCATTATGAATTCCTACAAGCTTACAAGGTATTGGCAATCTAGATTCTTTGTTGGGTGTACCAACAATTTCAACAGGCGAGCCAAGCTTATCAAACTTCTTAAAAACTTTCCTAGCCTCAATTGCAATATCTTTAAATTCTATGCGCAAAGTTTCCAAGATAAAAGCTCTCTTTTCGGGATCCTCAATTTCATGGAGCTTAAGGAACATGTATTGCATAAAAGGATTAAGACTAGCAAACCTAGCTTCTAACATGTGAACTAAATGAGCAGAAGCAACTTCATAACTAGGAGCTAGCTCAACCAAAGACTTTTCCTCAACTTCCTTATGCATACTAATGTGATTAAAGAACTCCTCAATGTTACTTTTGCCAATAATCGGACCACTACCTACTGAGAGGTCCTCCATAACGTACTTAGGGATCAACATGATAAACTAAAAGTAAAGAAATAACAACTACCAAGGATTCTAAATTTTTTGGGTTTTTGATATAAAACGATGCAGGTAAAATAAATAAAGTAAAGCAAAACAATAACAAAGTAAAGGATGTGCGTGCGAAAACTCCCCTCGCAGAAGTCTTCTACTTCCTCCCCGGCAACGGCGCCGGAAAATTAGCTTGATGCGTGGTGAATGACCAGCCCGTTGGGAACCCCAAGAGGAAGGTGTGATGAGTATAGCAGCTAGTTTTCCCTCAGTTAAGAAACCAAGGTTTATCGTTCTTGGAGAGGAGAGACAAACGACTGAAGGTGATGCTTGCTAGCTTGCGACAGCTTCGGAAAATTTATATATGGCGCCTCGTCCAAGCTTTGCTTGCTAGCTGCAACGCGGAACCTGCACACAACACAACCAAGTACTTCGTTCCCAACTTGCGATGAGGTTGTCAATCTCACCGGTTTGCTTGAAACAAAGGTTATGAGCGTATCGAGTGGAAAACAGTAGAGTATGCGAATAAAGTAAACAGTGCGAGTAAAGTAAACAGGTGATAGCAATATGATGGAAATAGGACCGGAATCCACAGTTCACTAGTGGTGTCTCTCCATAAGATAAATAACACATGCTGGGTAAACAAATTACAGTTGGGCAATTGATAGAATAAAGATAAACGTGATATGTCAAGAAGATCAATATGAGATTTACTCTGGGCATTACAACAAAATACATAGACCGCCATCCAACTGCATCTATGACTAATAATCCACTTGTGGTGAATCAATCCGAGAACTCCACAAGTATTAAGTTGCGAGCAACAGATAATTGCATTAAGCAAATCATATGCCCTTGAGCATATGAATGTTGTTTTCTCCCAAGTAGCAACATCACATCTACAACCTTAGAGGTTTCTATCACTCCCCCAGGTGAAATAGAGGCATGAACCCACTATCGAGCATAAATACCCCCTCTTGGAGTCACTAGCAACTACTCGGCCAAGATAGCTACTAACAACGGAGAGCATGCAAGATCATAAACAACATAGAGATAACAAAAGATAATATTTAGTACAGCAACTCAATCATAAACACCAATATTCATCGGATCCCAACAAACCAAACATGTAGAATTACATAACGGTAATCTCAATCATGTAGGGCAGCTCATGAGATCTAAACATGAAGCACATGGTGGAGAAGACAACCATCTAGCTACTGCTATGGACCCATAGTCCAAGGTATACTACTCACTCATCGCTCCGGAGGCAAGCATGGCGATGAAGAAGACCTCCGGTGGCGATTCCCCTCTCCGGCAGGGTGCCGGGAAGAGCTTCTAGACCCTCCCGATCTTCGGGTCGATGGCGGCGGCGGATCGCGATGTGTTCTGGAAAAGTGATCGGGTACTTAGGTTTTTTCCTTCGGGGGGTCTTTATAGGCGAAGGGGCGATGTCAGAGGAGGGGCCAGGTGGCCTCACACCATGGTGGCGCGGGCCAGGGGCTGGCTGCGCCACCCCTGTGTGTGGGCCCCTGGTGGCCCCTCTCCTACTCTCCTTCGGATCTCTGGAAGCTTCCGGGCAAAATAAGACTTCAGGAACTTGTTTCGTCCAATTCCGAGAATATTTCCTGTGTATCACTTCTGAAACACAAAAATAGCAGAAAACAGGGAACTGGCACTGTGGCAACTATTTAATAGGTTAGTTCCGGAAAATGCATAAAAGTGCCACGAAGTGTAATGAAACAATAGGCAAATGGTGTAAAAACAAGCATGGATTATCAAAAATTATAGATACGTTGGAGACGTATCACATGACTTGTCTCAAATAACTAAGATTGCTTAATGAGCCTTTGAAAAAAATCATGCGTTGTTTTTATTTTATGGAAGCATTATTTTGGTTTTCTCCTTGATGCTTTATTTGGGTTGACTTGGCGCATGCTCACACATGTTAGACTCATACAAAGTCGCCAATAGCCTCTATGATCATTTAGTTTTTGACTTTTGATGCCATCTTATGCTTCTTTTAATGTCGCTTTGTCGCTTTGCATGATTATGGCCATTATTGCTCTCTTAGTTGGTCGCTCCCAGTCTTTTGCTAGCCCTCGCCTTGTACTGAGTATGAGCTCTACTCGTGCATCCAACTCCTAAAAGCCAAAGTTTTCCAAAGTGTCCACCATACATACCTACTAGCAATTTGCTATTCCAAGTAAATTTGACTTGCTTTTATTTTCTCTTCAAATTAAACTCTTACCAGTGTTATGCGAAATTCGGTCAGTAAAGCTCTCACGAACCGGAAGGCGCACTTTACTTTTTCCTGTTCTTAAAAATTTGACATTGTGGTCTCTTATGTTGAGTTGTTATGCTTGCAAGTTGTAAGTTGGAGACTAGCCCAGCCATGCAGTCATGGGCAAGCTTTCAACATTGCACTTCTTATTTGAGTTGATATCGTGATCTTTTGTTTATGGATGCCCGCGGTGTGAAATGAATTGGGAATCTTGTGGGGATCATGGAGTTTGTATATGTGATAGGGAAATGTCGGGCCGCTAATCTAAGCCATGCATAATTCATGGTGGAAATTTGCAGCATACCCATGGTGAACATTCGACGACGCATCTCACAATAAAAAGCTAAACAAATAGCAAATAAAAGAGATGTCGAGGTGTTCATTGTCTGCTTGTCCTGTCATTTTGATGTGGGCTTGTTCCATGTCATCGGGCACGGAGGTACCCCATTGGCGGTTCTCAATGATATGCATATACTTACAATGACAAGAGCCTTGCTTGGGACTCTAAGTAAAGTAGCATGAGGTTTGGGTACTCGTATTCACGGGGCACGAGGTTTTCAACTTATGATTTGTCAAGCATATGCATCATAATTGTTATCGCATTAACTTTAACCATTCAAGATGCTTATGATGGGGGCAATGAGAGCTCAAAGCGGGTAAGTACCATAATTTTTGAAGGTTATAAAACTTGCAATCACTGCTTCCCTCTGCGAAGGGCCTTTCTTTTACTTTTGTGTTGAGTCACCACCTTCTTTCTTTATGCACCATTAAGAGAGCATAGTTGTCATTCTTAGTGTAATATGCATTGTCCCAAAGTTCATTGATTGATTCATATTGTTGGTTTCAGTTGTTCTCAAATTATTTGTATCTAGTCGCCCTTTTAAACTTGAAGGTGTCCTATGCATTTATGTTTTGCTCTCTTTGAAGGACAAGCTGAAAACCATTTGTATGTTTTCCTTATAATTTGAACACACGTTTGACTTTCATTGTTTCATTTTCATGATCTTTTGTTTGTGTTCATTTGCATGTTTACAACATGGTTGCTAAGTTCTTATTGTCAAGATTATATCTTCATGCCCATGTTTTAAGTTCTTATGATCCCAGCTCACAAATGCTTACATACGTGATCAAGATTGTGTAGGTGCATGTCACCTCAAAAATTATTCTTTTGTTATCACTTACCTACTCGAGGACGAGCAGGAGTTAAGCTTGGGGATGCTTGATACGTCTCCAACGTATCTATAATTTTTGATGCTCCATGCTTGTTTTTACACCATTTGCCTACTGTTTTGTTACACTTCGTGGCACTTTTATGCATTTTCCGGAACTAACCTATTAACGAGTTGCCACAGTGCCAGTTCCCTGTTTTCTGCTGTTTTTGTGTTTCAGAAGTGATACACAGGAAATATTCTCGGAATTGGACGAAACAAGTTCCTGAAGTCTTATTTTACCCGGAAGCTTCCAGAGATCCGAAGGAGAGTAGGAGGGGGGCCACCAGGGCCCCACACACAGGGCTGGCGCGGCCAGGCCCTGGGCCGCGCCACCCTGGCGTGAGGGAGCCTGGCTCCTCCTCTGACATCGCCCCTTCGCCTATAAAGACCCCCCGACGGAAAAAACCTAAGTACCCGATCACTTTTCCAGAACACATCGCGATCCGCCGCCGCCGTCGACCCGAAGATCGGGAGGGTCCAGAAGCTCTTCCCGGCACCCTGCCGGAGAGGGGAATCGCCACCGGAGGTCTTCTTCATCGCCATGCTTGCCTCCGGAGCGATGAGTGAGTAGTCTACCTAGGACTATGGGTCCATAGCAGTAACTAGATGGTTGTCTTCTCCACCATGTGCTTCATGTTTAGATCTCATGAGCTGCCCTACATGATTGAGATCACCGTTATGTAATTCTACATGTTTGGTTTGTTGGGATCCGATGAATATTGGTGTTTATGATTGAGTTGCTGTACTGAATATTATCTTTTGTTATCTCTATGTTGTTTATGATCTTGCATGCTCTCCGTTGTTAGTAGCTATCTTGGCCGAGTAGTTGCTAGTGACTCCAAGAGGGGGTATTTATGCTCGATAGTGGGTTCATGCCTCTATTTAACCTGGGGGAGTGACAGAAACCTCTAAGGTTGTAGATGTGCTGTTGCTACTAGGGAGAAAACAACATTCATATGCTCAAGGGCATATGCTTTGTTTACATTACACACTTTGCTTAATGCAATTATCTGTTGTTCGCAACTTAATACTTGTGGAGTTCTCGGATTGATTCACCACAAGTGGATTATTAGTCATAGATGCAGTTGGATGGCGGTCTATGTATTTTGTTGTAATGCCCAGAGTAAATCTCATAGTGATATTCTTGACATATCACGTTTATCTTTATTCTATCAATTGCCCAACTGTAATTTGTTTACCCAGCATGTGTTATTTTATCTTATGGAGAGACACCACTAGTGAACTGTGGATCCCGGTCCTATTTCCATCATATTGCTATCACCTGTTTACTTTACTCGCACTGTTTACTTTATTCGCATACTCTACTGTTTTCCACTCGATACGCTCATAACCTTTGTTTCAAGCAAACCGGTGAGATTGACAATCTTATCGCAAGTTGGGAACGAAGTACTTGGTTGTGTTGTCTGCAGGTTCCACGTTGCAGTTAGCAAGCAAAGCTTGGACGAGGCGCCATATATAAATTGTCTGAAGCTGTCGCAAGCTAGCAAGCATCACCTTCAGTCGTTTGTCTCTCCTCTCCAAGAACGATAAACCTTGGTTTCTTAACTGAGGGAAAACTAGCTGCTATACTCATCACACCTTCCTCTTGGGGTTCCCAACGGGCTGGTCATTCACCACACATCATTCATCTTCGGTTGATTGATCTCCATCTCCATTTCTTGGTGGACTTCGGGATCCATTCTCCTTACTCTCTTTGTCATCTAATCATTGAGGAATAACTAAACATACAATCACCAAGCAATTCACAAACCACACACATTCAACAATCAAGGATACTAGGGTAAGGAAAGTTATCTAAGAATGCTATGGGGAGTGGCTTCAACTTAATTGAGTTCATATAGATGTGATTATCACTTTCTTGACTTAAGTGAGGTTTAGTTTACTTTGAATCGTGAAATATCTCTTGCAAGTCCTTATTGACCATGGTCATAGATCACAAGTAGATATTCAAGATTATGGTTCAACCAAAGAGGCTTCATAGGATTTGGAGTATTTTTCTTTTATTGAAGCCATTTCTAGTTTGCAAATATTTAGTAATCAAGTTTGAATCTACAAGTACAATATATTAATCTTAGTTGAATTAGATCAGGGGTTATACATTAATATTTATAAATGTGGTTGATTCGAATTGGTTTCATATCATTTCCATTTATAGGTTTTATCTTATCATTTTCCTAAGTTAGCAATGCTTATTTAACCAATAGTAAATAGTAGTTAATTAAAAAGGTTAAAATTGAATTCTAATTTCATAAACATATAGATATTACCTTTTGGTGTATTATGAGAGTTGGATTCATATCATTTTGAACTTTCTTTGATTTTCTATAATTTTTCTAAAGTTGAAATGCTCCCGTTTTGTTATTTTTACTGCAGTCACTAAGTAACTCTAATAGGGTTCAAACCAACTCCACAGTCTAGAACATTTTCTAAGCTCTCCAGGGACTATTTATTTGCCAGATTTGAATCTATAAATCTCTAGGAAATTCAAATCTAAGATGGCATCTAAACTATGTTTTTCTAAATTTGAAATCAAATATCTTTTTTTTTGAAACGGGCCGAACACACAGTCCAAACTGGGCCGGTCCACTAAGCTTGCCACGGGCGGAAGAAAAAATGAAACGGTACGACGGGGTCGTCTTCGTCCTCCTTACAGAGAAGGACTCACTAGCGGCGGCAGGGAACAACACGGCGGCGGGGCTCGGCGTAGGGGAAGCAGGGCTCGAGGAAGAGGAAGCAAAAAGCTGCGGGTAGCCTTCTCGTCCGCCTGGTCCAGTCAGCGAAGCGGCGGGCTGCCTGGTTCGCCGGGAAGAAGAGGCGCCCGGGAGCTCGGGGTAGCTCCGGCGAGCTCGTCCAAGGAAGCGAGAGAGAGGCAGATAGGTTGTCTAGGCTTCTTAGGATACTCTCCTAGGTCTCCTGGTCTGGTTATGGTGGCGGTACAGGCTTTGGTTAGGTGGAGCGGCGAGGCGCCCGAGCGTGCTCTGCGACGCCGGCGTCACACGCCCACTCGAACTAGGAAGAGAGAGAGGACAAGAGGGTGTCTGAGAGGGATAGGTGATCGGTGCGAGTCTAGGAGTGCTCGAAGGGGTCCTTTTATAGGCCGGAGAGGCCGGGCGCGGGGGTGTCTAGGTCGTGGCCGCGGCATGGCCGTGATGCGGTCTCCGTCTTGCTCCAGTTGTAGGGATGGTCAAGGCGGTGTGGGCGTCGTCTGCGGGGGTCCTGGCGATGCTGAGGTCATGCTGGCGCCGCACAGTGACGAGAGAAACGACGGGCAGCAGTGGCACCTGCGGACGTGGTCGGGGCGACTTCTTCTCCCCCCGTTCGTCGGGGCTCGGCTCAGAGAGAGAGAGAGAGTAGGGTATGGGGCGTCGTGGGCGGGTGCTGCAGATACTGTGATCTTGTCCTAAGCGCGCTGGCGAGGTCAGGTGACGGGAGAGAAGAGAGGGAGCAGTGAAGCTGCAGGAGGTGACCGGCGACGACTTCTCCTCCTCCACTCCGTCGGGACTCGGCGCGCAGAGGACAAGAAATGGATCAGGATGCTGGGCATATGCTTGCTTGGTCCAGAAGTGGTGGTTTGGTTGAGAAAGATTAGTAGTTTGGAATTGTCTATGAACAGAATTCAAACTTTGTTAGAAATTTAAATATGGTTTGGAATTTTTCTAGGGATTAAACTTGGTGAGCTTGGCTTGCGGGAAACTTGGTCTAAATCATAGTGGAGAGATCCATGCAGGTTCAGTTCAGTTATTTCTTAATATGGAGGTGCAAAGTAGTGTAATCAGTAATATTTTGAAGATAGCTTTTCTTATCTTTTCGATTCAGGGTTTTGTGTTTCTTCTTATTTTTTTATGTTTTCTTTCTTGTTGCATGGGATTGGATGACTTTGTTCACTTGAACTATTTCCAAATGGATTTAGCATGCACTCATGCAAGATTTAAATAGAAGGAAAACTGTTTCCATTAAATAAATCCTTTTATCAATAAAATTTGTTTGTTTTTCCCAAAATTTGGCTAAAGAAATCCATGCGGGGTTTTTCAAAGGTTTTGGCCAAACGTTTTCCAAAATGGTGAGTTTTGGAACAAAATCATAAGGTAGTACTTTTCAAAATGTAGATTCAAATCATTTTGGAAATAATAGTTGGAGGCATAAAAATGTTTTTTTCCAAATGGGGTATTTGTATTTCACTTCTAAAAACAAGGCTAGGTTTCTTGAAATACGATTTTAATATCTTTTCAAATAATAGTTTTTGAAAATTAGGCTCAAAGGATGATATTTCAAACCTGTCTCATATTCTTTTTATTTGAAGCATGGGAGCAAATGCTAAAATTCACAAGTTTTAAAAAGACAATAAATTTATCTTGTATTTAAAATAAAAGTTTTTGTTGGCTCCAAAACTTGGTATTGTAATAAATCCATTTATTTCTATTTCCCAAAAATTTGGGTTGTTACAACTACCAAGATGAAAACCCCATTGATTGTACGAGTACAAAAACAAACTAGTTTGCGTGAATACAAATAGGACCAGAGCCTCGTGTCATGAGTCCATGAGTGAAAAAAAGAGAGATTACAATTCCAAAACAGATGATTCAGTGACCTTTCATATCAACATTACAGCTTGTGATACAGAAAAAACAAGAGCAACAATAAGCTCAGTGTGACGATTGTGCGTAAAGAGCTCAAATATATCCAGGATTGTTTTTGTCTTCGCCAGGCCTCAAACTGGATGGGCAAACCCCGAAGCACATGGGCTTTTAGCCAACTGAGCAACGCTCGGTTCTTTGGATAGAGTGAAATTTAGAATAGAAAAGGGAAAGAAACAGTGCATTGTGTGCTTATTGCATGCCGAGTTGCCGCCGCAATGGAGTCTGCCTGCCGAAACTTCCAGCAGAAACTTGCTTATTTTTTCAATCTCTTCCAGTCAACCATAAGGAACCTACAGAGCAAAAAGAGTAATAAATACTTATTGACAAGCCATACCATAAACTTCCTCACCGAGTTGATGTGTTAACTTTGCGAGAAAGAGGTTTCTTCATTGCATATTCGATACACTGCTATAACCAAATATGTGGCTAGATTTATCTGCTACATCCAAATCTAGGAGTGCATACAAAGACTAATGAATCTTGTTATGAAACTACTGAAATTTGTTAGCTGGCCAGACTACCGCACGGACAAAGCACGCCCTGCTCTATAGGAAGGTACGAACGACAACAGCTAACTTACATAATCCTGGCAAAACATCAACAAGTAAACTCTAACTGAATCAAAACTAAGAAACCTTTTAGTTTCATAAATATTAACTTGATCCATACGATAGTCCAGTTACCATAAGGTACTGATATAATGCTTTTGAACTCTAGAAATATGGTTGATGTTTCTTCTTTGGTGTAGTTGAATTCAGACCGTAAATCCAACACAAAATCAAAACTTCCACTGAATTATGATTGTACTGTCAAGCTTTTTTTTTACAGAAAACAGTGAACCATGATATCACAGTCATTAAAGATATGAGAAAATAACATTACAGGACTGAAGATGAGATTATATAAATAACTGTTTGCGAATTAATAGGAGAAACTGGATACTATTGAAATGCTTGAAATTTCTAGCATAAAAAGATAAGGTGAGTATTTTATTCATTCTTAGGAGCATCATGGTTTGGTTTATATTTTATATGTCTCATATAAGACAAGAAAGTAGAACTGTAAATTGAGAGGCTTGTTTCTCCACAAACAAACTTGCAGCACCTTCTCAATGATCAAATTATTTAACTTCACTCAACAATATACTGATCGAATGATATGATAACAATAAATTAATAATAAGCATGTTGTCCCTAGCTTAATTATAATTAAAAGGGGCAGAGGGAGGCAGCACTTAAGTCGGCTCGAGAAGAAGGGGAAACAAATTCACGAGTGAGGAGGTGGTTTCTTTGTCCCTCATGGGGTGGGATGGATTGGGCCAGGGAAATTCCTTTCCCAGCAGATTGAAAATTTGGTCAGATGGGGCACCTCCAATCTACAACTGAGTGTTTTCTCTACCAGATTCGTCCTTTAGACTATAAGCACACACATGCCACAGTGTCACCAGTGGATGTGCCATGCCATCTGCCATACTTTCATACCTAGGATAGAATGCTGCTGATCTAGACTGCTAGAGTGGCCCACTTGAAGTTTAGTGACGAAGACATGCAAGTTTGGAGTTCAGAGACATACTTGAAAGTTAAACCATCAGTACAAGTTCAGTGATCCATAATGTAATTTGGTCGAAGGAAAATTACAAAAAAAAAGTGCAGCCTATGGGGAAACAAAAAACCTTCGAAGTGTCAAATGAATTGTGTGTAGTGTACACTTACATATACTGCAGACTGATTTTCATCCGCTTGTCTGGATCTCCTCTTCAACCTTGCCTTGGTCCTCCTCCTTCACCATATTTTCATCACCCCAGCTTCGGATTTCCAGTGTGGGGTGGTTCGGAAGGAGAGTAAATGTATTCCTGATGGCATCCTCCGATGCTTCAACCTCCCGAACTGTGGCACCAGTGCAAATGATCTTGACGATAACATGCGTAAGGGAAGAGAGGTGCTGGATGCCAGAATCAAGATTCCTGCCCACATCTAATGGAACCTCCAGCTTCTCAAGGCTGGGCATGGCCCCAGCTTCAAACTTCATACCTTCCCCATTGCTCCAACATGTGAAGCGTAGCTCCTTCAGGCACATGAACATGTTGCTGCTTATGACGAGTCTTTGTTTTGGAGCAGCTGATTCTGATGACAACCAGAGAAACAACAAAGCAGGTAGCGCTCCAAGGATCTCTAGTGTTTCCTCTTTTACTGGGTTAATATTGATATGTATGCATGTAAGGTTGTTAAGTGACGCAATCCAAGCTGGAACCCTGGGAAAGAAATAGTAGGCGTCCATCTGGAACTTCTGGAGGAGATGAGGGGACGGGAACCAAGAGTCCAACAAGAAATCTATGGAATAACCATACATTTCGTTTAGAGGAATGGAATAACCATAATCACTCCGAATGCATAGAGACCGAAGGTTGAGTCTGCCCAGTTTACGGAGTGATGAGAGCAAGTTCTCCACAAAAGTTTCTTTGTTACTGTGTGTATTGACGATGCACCAGCGCAGCCCAAGAGTCCTCAGTTTGGTCAGTTTTCCAAGCTCCAACAAAGAAGATGCTAAACTATCCCACTTGACTTTGATCTCTCTTAGCTCCTGCAGAGCATGCAGATTCCCAATCCCTTCAGGTAATTCCAGACTGTTGACACGCAAACAGGTCAGATTTTGCAGTTGAACAATGTCTTTGGGCAATTTTCTTATCTTTGTCCATCTTATATCCAGAGTCTGCAAATTTTGCAGTTCTCCTAATTGTTCAGGGAATGAAGAAATGGTTCTAACGTCAAGTCGCAGATATTTCAACTGACAAAGCTTCCTTACATGTTCAATACAACTGCTTTCCATCTCCTCACCATTTTCTATATCAAGTACTCGCAGAAACCGAAACTTTGAAAGAGAAGGCATCTGTTCAGCATACCCAAAAATACTGAGCGACCGACAATGGGATATGATCGCTGTTGGTGGAACTATGACGTGCTCTTGGGAATAACAGTTGAGAGATAGTCTACGAATCTTATGTTGCAGCACTAATTTCTGGTTTTGGTCACCAACGAAGGTGGCAAAGTTTTCTTCAGTTGACTTGGATATAAGGAGATCAAGAATCATATCATGGACTCTGCATGAATCAACTCGACCATCAAACTGAATTTTCACAGGCTGAATCATACTTCTGTTGATAAGGTCATTAAAATAACGTTCTGCTATTTCCTCCAAATCTTGTCCACCCTCTGTATTAATAAATCCTTCAGCAATCCACCTTCTTATCAATCGGTCCCTCTGAATTTCATAGTCTTCTGGAAATATACTCAGGTATAGTAAGCATGTCTTCAAATCATGGTTTTAAAGGCGTCCTTAAAGCGTCGCCTAGGCGACGCCTAGGCGTCAAAGCGCTGGACCTCCGCCTTGCAAAACTGCCCGCCTTGGGCGCCTAGGCGCCTAAGGCGTCCGCCTAGGCGTCGCCTAGGCGTCAGAGCGCCCCCCCTGGACGCCTTAAAAACCATGCTTCAAATGGTGGGGAAGATCATCATAGCTAAGGGATAATATCCTTCTCATCTCTTCAACACTGGCATCTTTTTCCATTGTCAAGCCGATTGAATTATATACCCTCTCCCATTCTTCATTTGTACTAGCTTTATTAGCCAATAAGCTAGCTACTGTGATAATCGCCAATGGTGAACCACCACATTTTTTCAGTATTCCATAAGAGACTTCTTCCAACTGAGGAGGGCATATATCTCCCGAGCCAAATATACGTCTCACAAATAAACTCATGGAGTTAGATGCAGTAAGAGGCGTTATTTCATAGACATAATCGTGGTGAGGAGAGCAACATGACTTGGCTATAGTAATACTGCGAGTTGTCGTCATTATTTTGCTTCCAACATTATTCGGAAACAAAGCACATTTGATAATCTTCCATGCTTGACTACTCCAAATATCATCAATGATGATAAAGTACCTACAATATGAACATGCTCCATGAAAGCTATTATAAACTAGGAAGTGATCTGTCCTCAATCCCACCATGCAAATGGACCTAGGAAGTACTAAAACCAAGGAACAATCTAACAGAGGATAACATTAAATAGCATGCTAGAACCAATCAGTAATCTCTAACGCAATAAATAGGGGTACAAAGTAGAACATTGCAATAACTGCACTCTTGATTTCTCGAATAGACAGAAATACAGAAAGGAGTTTCCCTAGACTGGGCACAGAGATAGTGAAATGGAGGGAGTATGAACTAACTAAGTAAAGAAAATGCTTCTGAGCAACACAGACATGTGCTTCAGGAATCAGGATTTGTGCAATCATCTAATAATGAAATACTGGATCATTTATCTTTTGTATGTTACTAATGATCATTATCCCCTAATAAAGTTTGATCAAAGAAACAAGTGAAAATGTGAAGTTTTCTTAGTCCTTCTAGAAACAAAAACTACAAAAAATCATATAGAGAATATGAACTATAGATACATATGTTCAGTACATATGCCATACTCTAGAAGCAGATTTTTTTCTATTCTATATTTGATTTAATTTAACATGAGAACAGCAATAGAAAGTAATAGAATGGCTTATATTGTAAATCCAGTAAATCAAACTGTTGAAGTGTACAAGTGGATTGTACGCCCTTTCCATCAGTTTGGACTTTCTATTGCGTTGGCTAGTGCATGAAGCTTGACATAGTATCAGAGCCAAGATCTCGAGTTCGAGTCCTGCCTTTCGCAGTTTATCCTAAAATTGTTGTTAGCCCTCGGTGTCCACGCATAGACCTCTTGAGCCATACCTCTGAGTCACCGGTCCACGTGTCTTCCCCGTCACACGTGAGTGGGGGTGTTGAAGTATATAAGTGGATTGTACTAGCCCTTTCCATCAGTTCGGACTTTCGGTTGCGTTGGCTAGTGCATGAAGCTTGACAAGAACCAATATTTAAGGTACTGAATATATGTGGATGTTGTTAAACGTATGATGCACTACCAAATAGTACCAACAGCCCAGTAAGCATCTAAAATTCATATGTACCTTTTGTTCTTTAGAAATTCCCGGATTGCATTGATGAGCTTTTCCTCGTCCCAGATATCTACATTAGCATACTCTTGCTGGCTGACTTGAGAGAGTATACTTCTTAGGATCTTCTTCACATCAGGCTGTTGTGACAAAGAAACAAAAGCTCGACACTGGAACTGGCCCTCCAGTTTACGGTAGACCTCATTCGCAAGTGTAGTTTTACCGAGACCCCCAGGACCCACCATGGATATAACCTTTAGCTGCTGCACGGACGCACCCACCCCCTCCATTAGCAACTTGATTAGCTCATCTCGTGGCTTGTCAATACCAACAAGCCCATCTGGCTCAGCGTAGAGCGAAGGCAAACGAGGGTCAATGGCCCTTGAAATGCTAGGCTCGAAGGTGCGCTCATCAAGCTTATACCTCATACGTCGCTTGCTTGCATCTTCAACACGTGCCTTGAGCCCCTGGATTTGGCTGGATACTTGATGGCGTGCCCTCAGCGCCTTGAGCTGCTGGACCAAACTTTGGACTAGCCCTGCAGACTTAGACATGTCAGTTTGACCAAGGCTTTTCATAAAGTCATCGATGCAATCCTCGATGTCATAAGACATCTCCCGGACTTGGTTCCTCCATTCCTTTGTCTGCAGATCAAGATCGCAGTCTACCTCTGCCAGCCTATGAAGGAGCGCGTTCATGCTGCTCAGCTCATCTTTCATGAACTCCACCTCTCTGCGTACACCCTTCAGCTTTGTGTACTCATCCCCGAGCAGGGCACTGAGTTTGCCGATGACAGATGTTATCACCCCTGCTAAGACGCTCACCATCTGTTGGAAGTTTGATCGGTGTATCTGGCAAAATGCCCAATTTCGTTGCAAATCTAACCCCCAGCTTCAGCACAACACAGCAAATACCTGGCAATACAAGTGTGCATCAGTAACAGTCTAACAGAGGTAGGTACCATGTTGAATAACAACCACAAAAATCATCTACCGACCAAAATGTACAAGAATGCTAGAAAAGCACATAACCCCAATCTAATAAAATAGCAAAATAAGAATAAAAAATGCCCTCTAGATGCACATGTAAACCTGCAATTGCTATCAAAATCCATTGTTTTCCAAGTGGCGCAAACATAACAGACATGAACTCACAGTACATAGCCATGTATGTATAAGATAAAAAGACATTTCAATTATGTAATGAGGACCACATTATTTGTTTGAATGATGCAAATAGAAGTAAGTCTCAATCTTTTGATAATAATGCTGGAACATTTGGAAGCACATTTTCGACAATGTTACACCCTCTGTCAGATCTTGGTCCTTCTCCTTCAAAAGAGACCTTTTCCTTCTTTCTTATAGAATGAAGGGCGATCTTAAATCCCCGCTTATAGCCTGGCTAGACTCCCTGTAGTTTCCTTCTTTGGGCTATGCCCTCTTGTACATTCCCTCTCCCTTGCTCTTGTAAATATGTTTTCTGTTTAATAAAATTTACTGTCAGGGCCTCCCCTACAGTTTTTGGCTAAAAAAAATGCTGTTCAGACCTGGAGTTAACCTATACAAGAATTGGGCATAAAGTTACTCTATTTTATTGTATGACAATAAGAGGAAGGGGAGACAGAATACCTATTTAAGAGTTGTTCACTACCGCAACTTCTTTTTTTGGAGAGAATTCTAGTTAATGGTTCCAATTTGTTCTGAATTTTGCAGCCTGTGACTAGGAATCCACTTTTTCTCCTTTTCATCTCAACAAACAGAAATAGGAAATTCTTGTAGTAACACCAACGAATATTATCAAGAACTCTTTGTACTTTGAAAACAGACATGCATACACGTTTTTGTGATTTGAAAACACACTCAAACTTAAGTACGCGGTCGGTTGGAACTTTCCTAGGGATATACTTTACTAGTTTGAAACGTGTCATTAATAAGGTAATTATTCTCCATCTACCTTCAATGAAACGAGACACAATCCTTTTGCGTTTTCTCGAAAAAAGAAAGAAAGAAAAATCTTTAGTTTATTTTGAATTCTTTGTTCTGAATCTTTCTATTCTGAATTCAGTTAAAGATGAGATTTAGTATCCTTTTTGCATTTTCATAACTCGTGAAATGCCGAGAAGGCACGAATCCCCAATTTGCGACCTGCCATAGGTTTTTTACTTATATAGGTACATGTTACTTCCCATTATGAATTCCGATCGTTGCTAGACTAAAAGTAACTGCAAATATGGGTTCAGATACTTTGTGTTGCAAGACTAAGTATACAAGAAATAAAATTATAGATCTAATTGCATAAATTGTTGCACAGCCTCCTCCCTCCCCCCCCCCCCCCCCCCCCCCCCCAATTTTGGAAAACTTCTTTGAATAAATTTGTGGAAATTACTGCATGAATAGATGTTTTCTAACCACCAATTCATGCACAATAGAGTACTTAAGTAGTACTCTAAAGTGCTCATATTTTTTAAAACGTACAAAAGTAGGATGCTAGCAGTTAACTAATTACTGTCAAACTAATTTCAGCGAGATCTATGCACCAGATAGTAGTATTAAACTGCGCGCCGCCAAGATGCCGCACAAATCCTGAAACACCAACGAAATTCGCCGCACACTCAGGGCAAGCATACTCTCTCTCACGCCACACACGCACAACCCATACCTATTCGTAGCAAGCCAAGCGAGCGCCGTCACCGGCGAGATCAGCAAAGCAGCAGCGGCGGCCGCGAGGTCGACCCCGCCGGAGTGGAGAGAGGAATCCGCCCCTTCAGCGGTTGGCACAGAGGCTGCCGTCGTGGTGGTTGCGGCGGGGAGTGGCGACCATGAGATTGGAGAGGACAGATGAAGGAGTGGATGCTTTTGCTTCTCAGAGACCAGAGACTAGACACCGCAAGTTCGGCGGGGAGTGGGAACAGTCAGTCAGCAGCCGGGGTTTGCTGACCCTATCACATCTCCGCTCAGTTTTGACCAGAACCCTTTTATATGAAAAAATCAGGTCACTTACATACCAATCACGAGCTGGAATTTCAAGATGTTAGAATAAAAAATACACATAAATATAACACTATTCTGCAACAATGATATTCGACATATAGAAATTGAAAAGGTCATTTCAAGTTTTCAGGAAGGATAATTTCTCATAATCTCAATTTATTAAGTCATTTTTTTTTACTTTCCCATTATGTTTTGCAAGTGGAACTTGTGGACAATTGACGATGCTATTTCAATGCATTGGATCTTGTACGTACGGGTAGTCACATGCCATAAATTAATTTTTATCTGCATGCAACTTAGCTTGTGATGGATTCAAATGATTTGTGATGAATTTGGTACAGAGATTTAGAAAGTTGCAGAGTTGATTTTGTAATTGAGAAATGACAATTTTTTACGTGTTTACATACAGAAACACATGTTTTTCATTTAAATTCGTATTAAAATGCTTGTGGTCTATGAATTAACAGTGATATCTCGATTTCACGGTTCAGTGAACAAAGTTCTTTTTACTAGTACACCCGTGGGTTTGGTACGGGCATAAGATTCTGGCATCATTTTTTAAAACAAAGTTTCAACTCAGTGTATAATTTTTTTAATTCGCCAAGTATAATAAATGTTTACAAACATTTTTGCACCATGTAAGAAATACCAACACCATTTTTGCACCAAGTACTATAAGAAATGTCGACAACATTTTTGCACCAAGTATACATGATTTTTCTACGGCCTCAGAAATTGATGCGAATATAACTTAGACATAATCTGAAATCAAATGCCATACGCATTAGTGTCTTATCTGTGCATTCATAAATGAAACCATAGCTTTAGAAGATACATAAATGCATTTGTAGCTTCACTGCTACAGCCACATAGCAGGGCTTGTGCTGACATACGGCCAAGGTCAAGTGGCCGGGGGGAGGAGTTCACGTTGTTGGGGTCATAGTCTCTCTTATTTTTGAGAATAAACGGGCTGCATTTTTTTTAAACAGAAGGCCCTTGGCCCGGCTTTATATATAAAGCCATACGGCAACACAACAGCGTAATACAAAGTCTCGTACAGAGCAGACAAGAGTAAAGCGATACAAGTCCAGCTAACAAGCGGAAGCAGAGTCCTCCCAGCTCTCTGCGAAACAAGTCCAGCTAACAGGCGGAAACAAAGCCCTCCCGGCTCTGCAAAACATGGCGATACAAAGGCGAGACAGCAGTAGTTGAAGAAGTCGTCGTCGCGTCGTCAGGCTCTAGTCCGCGCATATAGCCTCCTGACCTCGTCCGTCGCCACGTCCAGTAAGTCCCGGTCCTTCGGTCTGACCAGAACCCTCCAGTGCTGCATATGAAGAGAGATTTGAAACAGTGCATCAGCAGGGTTGGCAATCAGTATTCCTTCAATAGTTAGTTTGTTGCGGATTTTCCAAAGGGCCCAGCACTGGGCCGCGAAGGTAAACCAAACTAGCCTACGAAAAGAACCCGAAAGACCCTGAGCAATCGCCAGGAACTCGCCGGCCCCTGCCGGGTTCCTATCGCAATGTAGGACATCCCTTATCCCTGCCCAAACGAAGCCTGCCATAGGACAAGTAAAGAAAATATGGTTGCAATCCTCTACGTCCCCACATAGAGAGCAGAGGCCATTAGAAGGCCCCCTGCGCTTGGCCACCTGGTCCGAGGAAGGAAGACGACCTCGGATAAGCTGCCAAAGGAAAATTCTGATTCTAGGCGGGACACGAGTTTTCCAAACATCCTTGAAGCTGGTCACATTCGCACCCTGCGAAAGTGCCAGGTACGCGGAGCGGGAAGAGAAGAGCCCAGAAGCCTCGAGGGACCATGAAACCCCATCTTCCTCCACTGCCACAGGCAGCCCCTGGACCTCGCGGCAAAGGTTATCCCATTCCACCACCTCCGCAAGATCGAATTGACGGCGGAAATGGATTCTCCATTCCCCAGGAACTCCCTCGGATACACGGGCCCCCTGGACCGTGATGAAAGGGTTGGAGCAGCAGCTAAAGAGGAGGGGGAAGCGGGCTCGAAGGGGGGCATTTCCCACCCACCAATCAAGCCAGAAGAAGGTTCTTTTCCCATTACGAACCTTGTGTCTCGCTCCCAGTTTGAAGTGCCATTTGATTTTCTGGATAGCATTCTAAAATTGTGAACCGTGAGACGGCACGTTCTTGTCAAAGAGATCCCTATCCCTTAGGTACTTGGCACGGATAAGGTCCGCCCACAGACCCTCCGCGTTCTGGTAGAGCTTCCAGATCCATTTGAGCATAAGGGCCACATTCATATGCCTGGTATTAAGGATACCTAGGCCCCCAAGCTCCTTAGGCTTACACACAGTGGGCCAATCCACCATGTGGTATTTCCTTCGGTCGCCAGCCCCTTCCCAGAAGAACCGCGCCCGACAAGAGTCCATAGACTTATGAGTGCAGCATGGAGGAGGTAGATTCCCATAGCGAACATCGGGAGGCTAGAAAGACAGGAATTAGTAAGCTCAAGCCGCCCAGCCGAGGCGAGGAGCAATCCCTGCCATGGATCAACCCTATGACCCACTTTCTGAGGAAGGAAGTCCCAATCCGACACCCTCAGCGACTTATCGCTCACCGGGAGGCCCAAGTACTTAATTGGGAAATGTCCCAACCGGCAATTAAGCACTGACGCCACCCTACGCTGCTCCCGTGCTGTAACCCCTATTACCAGCACTTCACTCTTATCAAAGTTGATTTTCAACCCTGACATGTTTTCAAAACAGAGAAGCAGGAGTTTGAGATTCGCGATGCCCTCAGCCGAGGGCTCGATCAAAATCATAGTATCATCAGCATACTGCAGATGAGAGACCCCCCTGGGATCAAATGGGACACAACTCCCCGGATGTGTCCTGCCATGCACGCACGAGAGAGAATGGCCGCCAGAGCGTCCACCAAGAAATCGAAAAGAATAGGCGACAGAGGGTCCCCCTGTCGCACCCCGCGTGCATTGCGAAAAAAAGGGCCAATTTCCCCATTGACATTGATAGCAGTTTGTCCTCCCTGGACAAGTTGCATAAGCCTATGAACCGGCATAGGGGAGAAACCCTTACGCAGGAATACCTCCCTAAGGAACTCCCAGTTCACACGGTCATAGGCTTTCTCGAAGTCGAGTTTCAGGATCAAGCCCCTCTACTTGCGCATCCTAAGCTCGTGGCAGATCTCGTGGAGGGCGAGAACCCCCTCATGCAAACATCTTCCCTTGATGAATGCGGATTGGCTCCGGTCAATAGTCCTATGGGCAAGAGGAGCTAACCTAATCGCGTACGCCTTAGCTACAAACTTAAAGATAACGTTAATGAGGGCTATCGGCCGGAACTGCTTAATCGAATCCGCCCCCTTAACCTTTGGAATAAGGGAGATAATCCCAAAATTGAGGCGGGCGATATCCACCCTCCCTAGGGCGAAATCATTGAGAAGTTGAAGAATTGTGCCCTTCAGAATTCCCCAGAACTTCTTGAAGAAAAGGACGGGAAGGCCATCCGGCCCCGGAGCCGAATCCGGTTTCATGCTAAGCAAAACCCCGTCCAATTCCTCCGGCGAGAAGGTAAGCTCGAGATCTCGGTTTTCCCTTTCCGAGATTTGGTGAGCCACGTCCCACAAATTGGGAGCTAAGGCAAACCGCCGCGGTTCGCCTTTTGTCCCCATCAAACCCTGATAAAAGGCGTAGATGTGCATCATAAGCTCCTTTTGATCATCAACCTCTCCCTGGTCAGTGATCAGCCGAGGAATGAAGCATTTACGCCGACGCCCGTTGGCAATCGCATGGAAGTACTTAGTGCACGAGTCACCCTTGACCGTCCACTGTAGCCTACTGCGCTGGCGCCAATATTCCTCTTCCATCCTGAAAATGGCCAAGATTTGATCCTCTAGATGATATCGACGGGCCCACCCGTCTTCATCCAAACCAACCTGGTCCGCCATCTTATCCAAGGACTCAATCTCAGATATGATGTTGGCTCTGAAAGTTTTCTTCTCTTTCCCGAGGTTGGCACCCCAGCCCTTGAGGAATTGGCGCGAATTACGGGCCACCGCCTGCCATTCATCTATGCGGCATCGAAATGGCCCGCCATCCCCGAGGAAGCCCCTGAGCTTGCTGGCCATTAGCTCCCCAAAGCCAGTGACCTCGAACCACCAGGTTTGGAAGAAAAACCTAGGCGGGATGCGAATGGAGCCCTCTCCACTGCAGAGCAAAAGAGGGTTATGATCCGAACCAATGCGAGTGATAGCTGTGAGAGAGCAGAGGGGGAACATAGCCTCCCACGCAGGAGCCACAAACACCCTGTCAAGCACACATCGGATAGGATCGAGTTGGCGGTTGGTCCAAGTGAACCGAGCACCTACCCTAGAGATTTCCCGGAGGGACATAGCCGCGAGGGCGTCATTAAAGCGGCGCACCCTAGGCCAATTAACGATGCCGTTGCTCTTGTCCCCGATACCCCTAATCAGATTGAAGTCGCCCCCGACGACAACCGGAAAAGGGGCGCTAGACACAAAGAGGGTCAGCTCATCCAGGAACTCTGCCGACCTCCCATGATCAGCAGGTCCATAAACTAGCACGAAGCACCACTTCGAGAGGTTGCTACGCTGCAGGACAGATGCGCAAATGAAAAAATTCCCTTTTTTCCATTCGTGCACCTCAAAGCTTTCATCCCGAAAGCCCAAGAGCATGCCGCCCGAGTGCCCGTCCGCCGGAACCCAGTTCCAGATGAAAGGGCTCCCACACTCCAGGCTACGAAGCTCGGCGGTCGAGAACTCCTGTTTGATAGTTTCCTGAAGACCGAGGATGTCCAGCCTATGATCCCTCATGAAGCCCTTTAATTGAGAGCGTCGGCCCTGCTGGCCGAAGCCCCTAATGTTATAAATCAGGGCTTTCATTTGGAGGATTTAACCTTAGAACCTCGACGGACAGCAAGCATAGCGCGGGTAACAGAACGCGTCACCCGCGGCACCTTCTGCCTACCGCGCACCGGAGGCCTAGGGGAAACAGAGCCGGCAGTGCCCTCCCTGGGCGCCCGCGGCAAATGGACCAGACCCTCAGGGTCAACAGCAGGCGGAATGGTCGAGGCCTCCCTGCCCGGACCAGGCACCGCCGCCGAGGTCCCAGCCTCGGATAGGGCCGACGCCGCAGCCTCCCTGGCCGCTAGCGCCTCCGACTCCTGAGCCTTGCGCATGGCCACCTCAGCCAAGGCGGCCTGAACCTTCTCCTTAGCGCGTAGCACGGAAAGCGCCTCCCTAGGCGATCCCGCACTAGGGACAAACACGATGCAGCTATCGGAGATAACAGAGGATAAACAAGAATCCGGCAAAAGATCAAGAACAGAGAAGGAGTTAGGCGTACCTGCATCCGCATCAAGGTTCTGTTCCGCAGTCCTCCGTTTGGCCTTCTCCAGGGCCGAGGTCGAAGAAGCGCCCCCGGTCAGCCGAGAGCTCTTGCGCGCCCGCGTCCCCGGCGTCCTGACCGTCCCGGTAGTGACCACCTTGGTTCTCTTCCCCCGCACCAGCGACACCGCCGCCGTCGACTCCTTGCGAAGGTCCAGCGCCATCTCCTGCACCGCCTCCGCCTCCAGAGATCTCCGCATCGCCGCCATCGCTGCATTGGGCTGCAGCAAGCCAAGGCTGGGACCCGACCCAGCCGGCGGAACCCCGTCCTCATGCACCACGCCCCGCATAGGTGAGAGAATGGAGGGCGCCGACTCGCGCAGCGGCGAGTCCAGGAGCCAGGCCGACGTGGGGTCGGCGGGGTCTTCCACCTGAGAAATGGTCTCTGTGGAGAGACCCGAGTCCGCCGGGGCTGGCACCGAGCCAGCCGAGCCCAGCACCAGCGAGAAGCCCCCGCCAGCAGCAGACAAGGGCGAGGAGAGAAAGGACGGGATGTTGGAGCCATATTGGAAAATCCCCTTGCCCAGCACCTGCGAAACGCCGCCAGACGCACCTCCAGACCCCTTGCCCGCACCACCCGAAGTCTGCTTGTCTTTACTCTGTGAATTCTTGCGGTTGTGACGGGGCTCCAGCTCGGAACTAGGGTCCTCAGAGTCCTCAGCCAGCCCGTCATCATCCCGCGGCGCCGGCGGCGGAGGAGGGGGGGCGCCTGAGCCACCACTCCCACGACCACCCAACTCAGCATGGAGACCAATAGTGTTAGACCTTAGTGTTCAGAGACAACAAGTTCATTACATAACCTGGTGGACAACCCAACAAGTATTCAGAAACGTTATTACCGCAGCCCTGCTTTACTAAACAATGTGCCACTTCATGTTGGATAATTAGGCACAATTTCTATAATTAATTCTAAAATATTAAGTATGATAATACCAGCAACTACCACATGTAACTCGAACATACTAGAAGTACTAAACAGCAAGATGAACGGAAACAAGTAGCAGCGAAACATGTACTCGCAGAACATGATAAACATATAAATAGCAGTACATCGCACGTACCGTTCGCTTGAAGATGTAGTCGTTGCAGTAACGTTGTTGATGACAATGTTGGAGAAGACTAGTCAAAATAGACGATGATGAAGACGGCGGTAGGCAGCACCGCCCGACTTGGATGGAAGACGACCCGTGATGAAAAACTCGAGCAGTCGCACAGAGCGCTTCCCAAAAACCTAATTTGCTCTCTCCCGTACAGGATCGCAAAGGCGAGTGGTTCCGGAGACCTGCTCTCCCGTCCGCCGGTGCACGCCGACGCTCGGGATGGAGTAGACTACGGAGGCGGCGCAAGCAGCGAGAGGTGGCAAAACCCTAGATCGGTTTCAGGATGTGTAAGGCGGTAGCCGGGCAAGAGTTTATATAGGCGCGCAGAGGGAAACCCTAGGCAACGTGGGCCACGCCCACGTCGCACGCCCGAGTCGGTTACAGCAGCCCATGATCCGGGAGCGACCCAAACCGGCTAGCTGTGACGTGTCCGTCAAGGACTCGGTGAAACGCTTGGTTTTCCTGTGTAGCAAAAAGATAATCTCGGCTCCGAGGCTCAATTCCGCAAATCGCGACGCACGCATCGTGACGTGACGTGTCGAGTCAAGTCGAGTAGGGTCGAGACGAGACGGGCGAGCGAGGAGGAGGAGGAGCGCGTGTGTGGCACTTCTCTTCTCACTCATTTACCAAGTGGTGCAACATCCCACCTTATATGTTGGTCTACATCTCTCCCAACTTTCCATGTTGGACTAAACTTAGCTCCCACATCTTGCCTTTGTGCAGCCAAAAACTTGGGCTGCATGTCACATGGGCCCACACACATGGGCTTTGAGATTTCTTAGGAATTTCTAAAATCTAATATGGGCCACTAGTTTTGGGCCCAATATTTCAACAATCCCCCACTAGATCTCAAATGCCTATTTAGAGATTTGCCAAACCTTACTACTTATTTATATACCAGTGTTTCAGCAGAGACTGTTAAGTTGAACTTCTGCCTAGAACCTTAAGCTACGTCTATCAGCAACTTGAATAATGGACTACGCCTTGAATTGCAAGTTTGGTGCGTCAAGATTTCACTCAAAGTCATAACCAGTACATGGCTGCCAGTAGCCTACCCCGCGGGTTGGAGCATATGCATCGTACTCCCTGGTCTCTTCATGAGCTTACTAGAGATCACCCAAATCTCATAGACTGCGACGTTTAATAGTCGGGCTCATATAGGTGTGTTCTTTCAAGAATGCTCTTGTAGGACAGCATCTTTGCTAATCATAGCCAACAAAAACACATTAAGGCATGTTGCCAACCTGCCTTACAGATTTTGAGAGTAATGTATCTTCACATAGAGAGGGTTACATAATACTCTCCTCAGTTAAACCACTAGCTTGTTTTTCCTAGGTCCTAATTCACCGGATCTCCGATCACAAAGGTTGGGTTACCGTTATGGCGTAACATCTATGGGTCTCAAACCCATCTCCCTCGATGCACTGTCTATCACATTGCGTGATAGTCCCTTTGTAAAGGGATCTGCCGGGTTTTTGTCTGTTTGAATATACGTAACGGTTATTACTCCAGAGTTTTGCAATTTCCTGACAGACTTGAAATATCTTTTGACATGTCTTGATGACTTCGCGTTATCCTTAGAATTGTTCACTTTGACAATAACTGTTTGATTATCACAATTCAAGAGGATGGCCGACACAGGTTTTTCAACCACCGGCAAGTCCATCAAGAGCTAACGCAGCCATTCCGACTCTACAGTGGTTGTGTCTAAAGCAGTAAGTTCTGCTTCCATAGTTGACCTTGTCAATATGGTTTGCCTACATGATCTCCATGATATGGCGCCACCTCCAAAGGTAAACACATACCCACTAGTGGCTTTGATATCATCTACATCAGAGATCCAATTTGCATCACTATATCCTTCAAGCACAGTAGGGTGTCCTGAATAGTGAATCCCGTAACTCATTGTACCACATAGATAGCGCATGACCCTTTCAAGTGCATGCAAATGATCAATACCCGGGTTTGACATGAACGTACTCAACTTGCTCACAGCAAAAGAGATGTCAGGTCTTGTCGCGCTCGCTAAGTACATGAGTGAACCAATGATCTGAGAATATTTCAGTTGATCTGTTGGTTCGTTCTTGTTCTTACGTAATATCACACTGGGATCATAAGGTGTTGGAGAAGACTTGCCATCAATAAAGCCAAACTGGCTCAAGATCTTCAGAACATAGTGGGATTGTGATAAAGTAATCCCACTCTCGTTCTTAATCAGCTTGATGTTCAGAATCACATCAGCTTGTCCCAGATCTTTCATATCAAAGCTCTTTGACAGGAAAGACTTGACCTCATATATTACTTTCATGTTTGTACCAAAGATAAGAATATCATCAACGTACAAACACAGTATAACACCTTCGCCCCCACCATGGCGATAGTAGACGCACTTGTCAGCCTCGTTATCGACAAAGCCGACAGAAGTTAAAGTTCTATCAAACTTCTCATGCCATTGCTTAGGTGCTTGTTTCAGGCCATATAAAGATTTTAACAACTTGCACACCTTTCTCTCTTCACCTTTTACCACAAATCCATCAGGCTGATCCATATAGATTTCCTCTTCCAACTCTCCATTAAGGAAAGATGTCTTTACGTCCATTTGATGAACGATAAGACCATAAGAGGCAGCCATGGAAAGTAGTACTCGAATGGTGGTTAGTCTAGCAACAGGTGAATAGGTGTCAAAGTAATCTTCGCCTTCTCTCTGTGTGTAGCCTTTTGCTACAAGTCTCGCCTTGTACTTCTCAATAGTACCATCAGGCCTTAGCTTCTTCTTGAACACCCACTTGCAGCCCACAGGCTTACAGCCATGGGGGCGCTCAGATAATTCCCGTGTTCCATTAGAAAGAATCGAGTCCATCTCATTATGGACAGCTTCTTTCCAATCATCTGCATCTGGTGATGCATATGCCTCAGCAATGGATGTGGGAGTATCATCCACAAGGTACACAACAAAATCATCACCAAAGGACTTTTCAGTCCTCCGTCTCTTGCTCCTTGTAGGAGCTTCATTGTCATCCTTCTCACGAACGTCCTCAAAGAAGATGTACTAGATTCAGGAATTATCTCAAAAGAAAATCTAGCAGTGCTATGCATATCTTTCATAGGAAACATATTCTCAAAAAAGTTGCATCACAAGATTCCATTATAGTGTCAACATGCATATCAGGTACCTCGGATTTAACTACTAAAAATCTATAACCAATGCTCCGCTAAGCATAACCTAGAAAGATGCAATCCACAGTCTTTAGTCTGAGTTTGCGTTTCTTTGGGATGGGAATGTTGACCTTCACCAAGCATCCCCAAGTGCGCAAATACGAAAGTGATGGCTTTCTCCCAACCCACTCCTCATAAGGGGTTTTCTCTTTATTCTTGTTTGGAACTCTATTCAGGACATGACATACAGTCAACAAAGCCTCCCCCACCATGCCTTCTATAAACCAGCAGTGTCAAGCATGGAATTCACCAAGTCAGACAGCGTGCGGTGATGTCTACGCACGCTTCTATCCTTGTAGACAGTGTTGGGCCTCCAAGTGCAGTGGTTTGTATAATAGCAGCAAGTTTCCCTTAAGTGGATCACCCAAGCTTTATCGAACTCAGGGAGGAAGAGGTCAAAGGTATCCCTCTCGAACAACCCTGCAATTACGATACAAGAAGTCTCTTGTGTCCCCAACATACCCAATACACTTGTCAGATATATAGGTGCACTAGTTCGGCGAAGAGATAGTGAAACACAAGTAATATGGATGATTATAAGATGTATAGGTGCACTAATCATGTGTAGGGCTACAAAGCACTCCTCAAAGTTTGCATTTCCCCAAACTAGATTTCCCCACACTATCACCTTGAGCGCACTAGATGGTTCCAACAAACACCAACAATTCATAGAGACACTAGCCAAAGAGACACACATAATGTGCACACTGTCACCTTCACATCATGGTACAAGGTATCTCCGGAGATTACAATAATAAAGCACTGGAGTAGCATAATATATGAAGAATAAAATCTACCAATTCAACTAGATACAAAGCTCATGATCACATATAGATCACATCATGGGAGAGAGAGGTGAACCACATAGCTACCGGTAGAACCCTCAGCCCTGGGGGAGAACTACTCCCTCCTTATCATGGGAGACAACAACGCTGATAGAGATGGCGGTGAAGTCGATGGAGACGGCGGTGGAGGCAATGGAGTCGATGGAGATGGCTCCAGGGGCACTTCCCCGTCCCGGTAAGGTGCTGGAATAGAGACTTTTGTCCCCCGAAATTGGTCTTCGATGGCAGCGGCACTACGGAACTTTTCTGGAAAAATGCCGACTGACTTAGGGTTTTCGCGTCGGAGGCTTCTTATAGGCGAAGGGGCGATGTCAGAGGTCGACCAGGGGGCCCACACCACACCTCGGCATGGCCTAGGGGGGCGCACCATGGCATGGTGTGGCCAGCCCCTGGCCCCCTCCGGCTCTCCTTCGGACTTTGTCTCGTGTCGGGAAAATAGGAGGTTCGGGCTTCGTTTCATCCAATTCCGAGAATATTTCCTGTGTAACTTTTCTAAAACACAAAAACAGCAGAAAACAGGGAACTGGCACTCTGGCATCTCGTTAATAGGTTAGTTCTGGAAAACGCATAAAAATGCCATGAAGTGTAAACAAAACACAAGGCAATTGGTGTAAAATAAGCATGGAGCATCCAAAATTATAGATACTTTTGGGACGTATCAAGCATCCCAAGCTTAACTCCTGCTCGTCCTCGAGTAGGTAAGTGATAACAAAACAACATTTTTTGAGGTGACATGCACCAACACAATCTTGATCAAACGATGTAAAGCATTGAGTGCTGAGATCAAAGTACTCTAAACATGGGCATAAAAGACATAATCTTGACAATAAAACTTAGCAACCATGTTATAACATGAAAAGTAACACAAACAAAAGATCATGAGTAATGATGCATTGAAAGTCAAGTGTGTGTTTCGAACATATAGAAAAATATAGCAAAGTGGTTTTTAGCTTGTCCTTCATGGAATAGCAAAACATAAATGCATAGGACACATTTAAGTTTAAGAGGGCGACTAGATACAAATAATTTAAGAACAAGCAAAACCATAATCATGAATCAATCAATAATAAATTTTGGGACTATGCACATTATACTCAGAATGACAACTATGCTCTCTTATAAGGTGCATAAAGGTAGAAGGTGAAGACTCAACATAAAAGTAAAAGATAGGCCCTTCGCAGAGGGAAGCAGTGATTGCAAGTTTTATAAACCTCCAAAAATTATGATACTTACTAGCTTTGAGCTCTCATTGCCCCCATCATAGGCATCTTGAGTGGTTAAGGTTAATGCAAGTACAATTATGAAGCATATGCTTAACAAATCATAAGTTGAAAGTCTCATGTCCCGTGAAGTACGAATACCTAAACCTCATGCTACTCGACTTAGGTCCCAAGCAAGTTCTTGTCATTGTAAGCATACATGTATCATCGAGAACGCCAACGGGGTACCTCTTGCCCGATGACTTGGAAACAAGCCCACATCAAAATGACAAGACAAACAGACAATGAACACCTCGACATCTCTTTTATTTATCATTGGTATAGCTTTTTATTTTGAGATGTGTCGTCGAATGTCCACTATGGGCACGCTGTAAATTTCCACCATGAATGATAGATGGCTTAGATTAGCGGCCCAGGCGTTTCTCTAACACATATACAAACTCCATGAACTCCACAAGTTTCCAACTCCTTTCACACAAATAAGCATCCATAAACAAAAGATCATAATATCAACTTAAATAGAAATAAGTGCAATGTTGAAAGCGTGCCCCATGATAGCATGGCTGAGCTAATTTCCAACTTATAACTTGCAAGCATAACATCAACATAAGAGAGCCACAATGGTCAAATTTATTAAGAGCAGAAAAGTAAATGTGTCGTTGGGTTCGTGAGAGCTTTACTGACTAATTTTCACATAACAAAAAGTTTAATTTGAAGGATAGATAAAAGCAAGATGAATGTACTTGGAATAGCAAATTGCTAATAGGTAGATATGGTGGAAACATTGGAATAAACTTGGTTTTTGGGAGTTGGATGCACGAGAAGTATTCCCTCTTAGTACAAATGAAGGCTAGCAAAAGACTGGGAGCGACCAACTAAGAGAGCAATAACGACCATAATCATGCATCAAAAACAAAACTATACACACCGTGGTAGCTACTCACCCCTTTACATATCGACATCTGTCTAACGTCGTTAATACTGCCATCCCCGGGCAGAAGCCACTCCTCTCTAACCACTCTCCCTTCCTCATCAGTATGGCAGCTTCCTGGGCCGCTGGTGGTCGATTGTGCGGGGAAGTTGATGTCCGCTGAGGCGGCGCCACTGGAGAACGCCATCGAGGAGGCGGCACAAATTCACCACTGGAGAACCGAGCAAGGGAGCCACCGCGACCCATGGGAGAGCCAGTGACGAAGTCGTCGTGATGCCGCCGGTGGTGGATTCGAGGGGGTGGTGGCGCTGTTGTTGATTTTGGTGGGGCACGATGGCGGATTCCGGGTTGGGGGCGGTGAGGCCACGAGCTCCGGCCTTCTCCTTCCTGACCGGTAGACCCGAGCCGGCCAGCCCTACGCTCCGTCCAGCCCCGCTCCGTCGAGCGCTGATACGTCTCCAACGTATCTATAATTTTTGATGCTCCATGCTTGTTTTTACACCATTTGCCTACTGTTTCGTTACACTTCGTGGCACTTTTATGCATTTTCCGAAACTAACCTATTAACGAGTTGCCACAGTGCCAGTTCCTGCTTGCCACAGTGCCAGTTCCTGCTTTTAGAAGTGATACACAGGAAATATTCTCGGAATTGGACGAAACAAGTTCCTGAAGTCTTATTTTACCCGGAAGCTTCCAGAGATCCGAAGGAGAGTAGGAGGGGGGCCACCAGGGGCCCACACACAGGGGTGGCGCGGCCAGCCCCTGGCCCGCGCCACCATGATGTGAGGCCACCTGGCCCCTCCTCTGACATCGCCCCTTCGCCTATAAAGACCCCCCGACGGAAAAAACCTAAGTACCCGATCACTTTTCCAGAACACATCGCGATCCGCCGCCGCCGTCGACCTGAAGATCGGGAGGGTCCAGAAGCTCTTCCCGGCACCCTGCCGGAGAGGGGAATCGCCACCGGAGGTCTTCTTCATCGCCATGCTTGCCTCCGGAGCGATGAGTGAGTAGTCTACCTTGGACCATGGGTCCATAGTAGTAGCTAGATGGTTGTCTTCTCCACCATGTGCTTCATGTTTAGATCTCATGAGCTGCCCTACATGATTGAGATCACCGTTATGTAATTCTACATGTTTGGTTTGTTGGGATCCGATGAATATTGGTGTTTATGATTGAGTTGCTGTACTAAATATTATCTTTTGTTATCTCTATGTTGTTTATGATCTTGCATGCTCTCCATTGTTAGTAGCTATCTTGGCCGAGTAGTTGCTAGTGACTCCAAGAGGGGGTATTTATGCTCGATAGTGGGTTCATGCCTCTATTTAACCTGGGGGAGTGACAGAAACCTCTAAGGTTGTAGATGTGATGTTGCTACTAGGGAGAAAACAACATTCATATGCTCAAGGGCATATGCTTTGTTTACATTACACACTTTGCTTAATGCAATTATCTGTTGTTCGCAACTTAATACTTGTGGAGTTCTCGGATTGATTCGCCACAAGTGGATTATTAGTCATAGATGCAGTTGGATGGCGGTCTATGTATTTTGTTGTAATGCCCAGAGTAAATCTCATAGTGATCTTCTTGACATATCACGTTTATCTTTATTCTATCAATTGCCCAACTGTAATTTGTTTACCCAGCATGTGTTATTTATCTTATGGAGAGACACCACTAGTGAACTGTGGACCCCGGTCCTATTTCCATCATATTGCTATCACCTGTTTACTTTACTCGCACTGTTTATTTTACTCGCATACTCTATTGTTTTCCACTCGATACGCTCATAACCTTTGTTTCAAGCAAACCGGTGAGATTGACAACCTCATCGCAAGTTGGGAACGAAGTACTTGGTTGTGTTATGTGCAGGTTCTGTGTTGCAGCTAGCAAGCAAAGCTTGGACGAGGCGCCATATATAAATTGTCCGAAGCTGTCGCAAGCTAGCAAGCATCACCTTCAATCGTTTGTGTCTCCTTTCCAAGAATGATTAAACCTTGGTTTCTTAACTGAGGGAAAACTAGCTGCTATACTCATCACACCTTCCTCTTGGGGTTCCCAACGGGCTGGTCATTCACCATGCATCAAGCATAATTTTCTGGCGCCGTTGCCGGGGAGGAAGTAGAAGACTTCTGCGAGGGGAGTTTTCACACACACATCCTTTACTTTGTTATTGTTTTGTTTTACTTTATTTATTTTACCTGCATCGTTTTATATCAAAAACCCAAAAAAATTAGAATCCTTGGTAGTTGCTATTTCTTTACTTTAGTTTATTATGTCTAGTTCAGTTGCTACTACTATGTCACCCGAGGACATGATTTTCACTTTTAAACAAAAGGATGAGGAAAGTTTTAAGGAAGCTTGGTCTAGAATTTATGATTGGCATGGAAAAACTGAACCTAAAATGACTTTGAGTTTGCTTCTTAGTAGCTTTTACTTTGGACTTGCTCTTCGTTATAGGTATGCTTTGGATACTACTGCAGAAGGAGATTTCCTTCATTGTGATGGAGATCAAGCCTTCAATATTATAAAAAAGTTGATTACAATTTATAGCATGCCAACCTATTTTGATTCCTCTCTTGTGTGCATTTTTAATAGACTTGATGCTCTTGAGACTCGTACTTCTAGTTTGAATTCTTGCTACAATACTTTGAGTCAGCATTTTGATTATGTACCAACAAATTCTGAACCTTCGAGTTGGTATCCTACATTAAAAATCACCATTAGTGGTGAAACTTTTCATGCTCGTTGTGATATTATGTCTGAATTTTGTCTTATGCCAAAGGATGTTTATGAATCTTTGAGCCTTTGGAAGCTTTCTGAGGGAGGAGAAGGAATTTCTCTTACTAACAATGCCACTATATTTCCCATTGGAATAGCTGAAGGAGTTTTTACAAAAGTCCTAGGAAGAATGATATCTACTGATTATCTTGTTATTGAATGTGTAGGGAAAGGACAAATCACACTTGGAAGATCCCTCCTGAAGCTCCTGGGCGCCGTCATTGATGTGGGAAAAGGCAATATAAGATTTATCTCTCCTCCTTGCAATAGCCATGTCTTTCCTAGAGTCAAGAACAAAGGTAAGAAAGGAAGACGTAAGGCACGCGCTGATCCTAGTACTTCATCTTCTGAAAATACTTGATTCGCAATTTTCTGCGCCTAGCTCAAAGGCGTTAAAGAAAAGCACTCTTGGGAGATAACCCAATGTTTTATTTTCAGTACTTTTTCTTTTATTTAAGTCTTGGAAGTCATTACTACTATAATGACTGCTCCTTATCTTGTTTATTTCGTTTTTGTGCCAAGAGAAGCCTCTAATTTGAGTGAGGTAAGATTTGGGGATGTTGCTGTCCTGAAACTGTTTTTGGTGCTGCACCATAAAAATTCGTATAAATTCTCTGTATATATTTTGGACCTGCGATTTCTTGTGCATATGCCCCAGGTTATATCCAAACTTTTGTTAGTTTAACACTTTTTGATTTGAGCAACAGAAAACCCCTCAAAAATTCGACCTTTGTCAGCTGTTCAGTTTTGACAGATTTCTGCCAATATTTGTGTTTGCCACTTTATCGCTTTCTTTTGAGTTCTTTTGATCATGGAACTTTTAGAAAAGTTGCTACAGTAGTATTTACTATATATGTGGTGGTTTTGAGTTGAAACCTGAAGCAAAAAGAGGTTGATTATATGTTATGCTTGCACTAATGTTGCTAATAGAATTGTGTTTAGTTTTGTATGAAGGAAGTTTTCAAGTGTAGGGATTGGAGAATGATGAGATGAGTTGAAGAATGGACAAAAGCTCAAGCTTGGGGATGCCCATGCATCACCCCAAGAAATATCCAAGAAGTACAAGCGTCAAAGCTTGGGGATGCCCCCGAGGCACCCCTTCTTCATCGGCAAAAATCAGGTCACCTTTCAAGACACTATATTTTTATTGCTTCATGCACTATGTGTTTTTCTTGGAGCGTCAGTTGTTTTAGTTTTCTTAGTTAGTTTAGTTTATTTGTTTTCTGCAATAAATGGTTGGACCCCAACAAATTTCTTTTGGAGAAGTTGCCTTGCTTTTCATTTGCCAAGAACGCTCTAGTTTTCACTCTGATTAAAAATCGAGTGTTCTTCTTTCTCCGCTACTGCTTTTGGTTTTCGTTTTCACCTTGATTTGCGTTCAGACCTTGGCATATCTTTTCATCAAGGTGTAATTTTGCCTCTGATCTTTATTGGTTTTCATCAAAAGAGGTGTCTTTAAAATTTTCAAATGGTGTTGGAAAAGAGAAAAAGCTTTATGCAAAATAGTGGTACAAGAAGGAGCTTGTGTAGACTGCGGCTTAGGATTTTTAATGTCATGCTTGATGTCTTTTTGATAGTATGCTTAGTGGTTTTGCTGTAGCATGACTTGTCTCAAATAACTGAGATTGCTTAATGAGCCTTTGAAAAAATCATGCGTTGTTTTTATTGTATGGAAGCATTATTTTGGTTTTCTCCTTGATGCTTTATTTGGGTTGACTTGGCGCATGCTCACACATGTTAGACTCATACAAAGTCGCCAATAGCCTTTATGATCAGTTAGTTTTTGACTTTTGATGCCATCTTATGCTTCTTTTAATGTTGCTTTGTCGCTTTGCATGATTATGGCCATTATTGCTCTCTTAGTTGGTCGCTCCCAGTCTTTTGCTAGCCCTCGCCTTGTACTGAGTATGAGCTCTACTCGTGCATCCAACTCCTAAAAGCCAAAGTTTTCAATTGTGTCCACCATACATACCTACTAGCAATTTGCTATTCCAAGTAAATTTGACTTACTTTTATTTTCTCTTCAAATTAAACTCTTACCAGTGTTATGCGAAATTCGGTCAGTAAAGCTCTCACGAACCGGAAGGCACACTTTACTTTTTCCTGTTCTTAAAAATTTGACATTGTGGTCTCTTATGTTGAGTTGTTATGCTTGCAAGTTGTAAGTTGGAGACTAGCCCAGCCATGCAGTCATGGGCAAGCTTTCAACATTGCACTTCTTATTTGAGTTGATATCGTGATCTTTTGTTTATGGATGCCCGCGGTGTGAAATGAATTGGGAATCTTGTGGGGATCATGGAGTTTGTATATGTGTTAGGGAAACGCCGGGCCGCTAATCTAAGCCATGCATAATTCATGGTGGAAATTTGCAGCATACCCATGGTGAACATTCGACGACGCATCTCACAATAAAAAGCTAAACAAATGGCAAATAAAAGAGATGTCGAGGTGTTCATTGTCTGCTTGTCCTGTCATTTTGGTGTGGGCTTGTTCCATGTCATCGGGCACGGAGGTACCCCATTGGCGGTTCTCAATGATATGCATATACTTACAATGACAAGAGCCTTGCTTGGGACTCTAAGTTAAGTAGCATGAGGTTTGGGTACTCGTATTCACGGGGCACGAGGTTTTCAACTTATGATTTGTCAAGCATATGCATCATAATTGTTCTTGCATTAACTTTAACCATTCAAGATGCTTATGATGGGGGCAATGAGAGCTCAAAGCTGGTAAGTACCATAATTTTTGAAGGTTATAAAACTAGCAATCACTACTTCCCTCTGCGAAGGGCCTTTCTTCTACTTTTATGTTGAGTCACCACCTTCTATCTTTATGCACCATTAAGAGAGCATAGTTGTCATTCTTAGTGTAATATGCATTGTCCCAAAGTTCATTGATTGATTCATATTGTTGGTTTCACTTGTTCTCAAATTATTTGTATCTAGTCACCCTCTTAAACTTGAAGGTGTCCTATGCATTTATGTTTTGATCTCTTTGAAGGACAAGCTGAGAACCATTTGTATGTTTTTTCTTATGATTTGAACACACGTTTGACTTTCATTGTTTCATTTTCATGATCTTTTGTTTGTGTTCATTTGCATGTTTACAACATGGTTGCTAAATTCTTATTGTCAAGATTATATCTTCATGCCCATGTTTTAAGTTCTTATGATCCCAACTCACAAATGCTTACATACATGATCAAGATTGTGTAGGTGCATGTCACCTCAAAAATTATTCTTTTGTTATCACTTACCTACTCGAGGACGAGCATGAGTTAAGCTTGGGGATGCTTGATACGTCTCCAACGTATCTATAATTTTTGATGCTCCATGCTTGTTTTTACACCATTTGCCTAATGTTTCGTTACACTTCGTGGCACTTTTATGCATTTTCCGGAACTAACCTATTAACGAGTTGCCACAGTGCCAGTTCCCTGTTTTCTGCTGTTTTTGTGTTTCAGAAGTGATACACAGGAAATATTCTCGGAATTGGCCGAAACAAGTTCCTGAAGTCTTATTTTACCCGGAAGCTTCCAGAGATCCGAAGGAGAGTAGGAGGGGGGCCACCAGGGGCCCACACACAGGGGTGGCGCGGCCAGCCCCTGGCCCGCGCCACCATGGTGTGAGGCCACCTGGCCTCTCCTCTGACATCGCCCCTTCGCCTATAAAGACCCCCCGACGGAAAAAACCTAAGTACCCGATCACTTTTCCAAAACACATCGCGATCCGCCGCCGCCGTCGACCCGAAGATCGGGAGGGTCCAGAAGCTCTTCCCGGCACCCTGCCGGAGAGGGGAATCGCCACTGGAGGTCTTCTTCATCGCCATGCTTGCCTCCGGAGCGATGAGTGAGTAGTCTACCTTGGACCATGGGTCCATAGCAGTAGCTAGATGGTTGTCTTCTCCACCATGTGCTTCATGTTTAGATCTCATGAGCTGCCCTACATGATTGAGATCACCGTTATGTAATTCTACATGTTTGGTTTGTTGGGATCCGATGAATATTGGTGTTTATGATTGAGTTGCTATACTGAATATTATCTTTTGTTATCTCTATGTTGTTTATGATCTTGCATGCTCTCCGTTGTTAGTAGCTATCTTGGCCGAGTAGTTGCTAGTGACTCCAAGAGGGGGTATTTATGCTCGATAGTGGGTTCATGCCTCTATTTAACCTGGGGGAGTGACAGAAACCTCAAAGGTTGTAGATGTGCTGTTGCTACTAGGGAGAAAACAACATTCATATGCTCAAGGGCATATGCTTTGTTTACATTACACACTTTGCTTAATGCAATTATCTGTTGTTCGCAACTTAATACTTGTGGAGTTCTCGGATTGATTCGCCACAAGTGGATTATTAGTCATAGATGCAGTTGGATGGCGGTCTATATATTTTGTTGTAATGCCCAGAGTAAATCTTATAGTGATCTTCTTGACATATCACGTTTATCTTTATTCTATCAATTGCCCAACTGTAATTTGTTTACCCAGCATGTGTTATTTATCTTATGGAGAGACACCACTAGTGAACTATGGACCCCGGTCCTATTTCCATCATATTGCTATCACCTGTTTACTTTACTCGCACTGTTTATTTTACTCGCATACTCTATTGTTTTCCACTCGATACGCTCATAACCTTTGTTTCAAGCAAACCGGTGAGATTGACAACCTCATCGCAAGTTGGGAACGAAGTACTTGGTTGTGTTATGTGCAGGTTCCGCGTTGCAGCTAGCAAGCAAAGCTTGGACGAGGCGTCATATATAAATTGTCCGAAGCTGTTGCAAGCTAGCAAGCATCACCTTCAGTCGTTTGTCTCTCCTCTCGAAGAACGATTAAACCTTGGTTTCTTAACTGAGGGAAAACTAGCTGCTATACTCATCACACCTTCCTCTTGGGGTTCCCAATGGGCTGGTCATTCACCACGCATCAAGCGCTTCTCTGACGGGCTTGGGCATGGGTAGCCTGCTAAGAGTTTATTTTTTGCCTAATTTTCTTGATCTAGATCAGGTCCATGGTGACCTTTTTATTTTGTCCCGATCTTAATTTGCTTCATCGTTCGAAGGAATCAGGTCCATGGTGACTTGTTTTGCACATGTGTTCCCGATACAGATCCAATTTGTAATTTGTTGGAATTTCTCATGCTATGTTTTCCTGATTTAGTAGAAGTCAGCCGCATCATTGCTCATCGAGCTGAAATTGATTCAGCTAGTTGTGATGGAGCAGGCTTCTCCATCTGCAGCTCCACAACAGGGCTCGGCAGGGGGAGACGTTGATATTTCGTCTGATTTATTTTGTGTTGGATTCTTGAGATGAGCTGATTTGATTAGCTATCGATGGATTCTCGAGCTGGTTTTTGATTCTACTGGGTTGATGCTGCCGGCTCCGTGAGACGCTGCCCTGCCTCCACGAACCCAACTGCCCAAGGAGAGCGGCACTTTAGCCTTGTCCATCGGGTGGCGCACTGGCGCGTCCCCGCGGCATGGCTTCTTGCAGCGCGACAGAGATGACGTCCACGACACGAAGCAAATGGAATCAATCGATTCTTCAACATTGAAGACAGGGACGGGGAACGGAGGGCAACCCTCACCTCACACCGCCGGACCGCCCCTCCAGTCGCCAGGAGGTCGTGCTCGACCTTTGAATCGAGATGGGATGGATCTGGGAAGTCTCTCCGACGGCGGCGTTGCGAGGAAGCTAGCGGGAGGAGGGCGGTGGCTGTTTTATCTCTGTTTCTCTAAATATTATTGGTAGTCGCCCAGAAACTCGATTTGGTCACGGGACAGTAGGCTAATTAGCCGCTGTTAGCTGCTAATTAGACGCTAGGCGATAAGAATTTGCTTTTTTTATTCGCTCTTTACAAAACATGTCCTATCTATGCATGCAGCTGCCGTGTACTAGCCGTTAGTACCGGAAAGAATCCAACGGTCCTATGCAAGATCCAACGGTGATCAGAGGGTGAGTACGTACCCAGGTACGTACCCAGGTGAGTACCAAATATGCTCTCAATCATGCATAGCGACAAAACATTATTAACCAAACCATAAAGTGGTACCACAAGTCAAAAACCAAATGATCATAGAGGCTTAAGGCGACTTGTTAAAGTCAAACATGGTGTAAGCATGCGCCAAGTCAACACAAATAAAGCATCGAAGGAGAAAACCATAATAATATGCTCCCATATAATAAAAACAACGCATGATTCTTTCAAAGGCACATTAAGCAATCTCAGTCATTTGAGACAAGTCATGCTATAGCAAAAAATACTAAGCATATTGTCAAAATAACATCAAGCATGACATGCAAAAGTCTAAACCACAGTCTAAACAAGCTCCCATCTATACCACTATAGGCATGAAACTTTTTTCTCTTTTCCAACACCAATCAACCTTTTTGAAACAACTCTTAGAGATGAAAACCAACATAGACCAGAGGTCTAAATACACCTTGCTTCAAAGAAATAACAAGTTCTAAACAAATATCAAGGCGAAAAATGAAAGCTAAACATAGTACTAGAAAAAGAGAACACTCGCAGAACAATAAGAATGAAAACTAGAGTGTTCTAGGCAATGAAAACATAGCGTGTCTCTCTCCAAAAAAAACATGATATAATACAACCATTTATCGTAGCAAACAAAACAAAACAAAACTGAAAGCGAAAGTAAAGATGCTCCAATAAAAACGCATAGAATACGAAGCAATAAAAATATAGTGTCTTGAAAAATGACCTGATTATTGCCGATGAAGAAGGGGTGCCTCGGGGCATCCCCAAGCTTTGACGCTTGTACCTCTTGGATATTTCTTGGGGCGACATGGGCATCCCCAAGCTTGAGCTTTTGTCCATACTTCATCTCATCTCATCA
Organism: Dactylis glomerata; assembly: GCA_007115705.1. NCBI lineage: Eukaryota > Viridiplantae > Streptophyta > Magnoliopsida > Poales > Poaceae > Dactylis > Dactylis glomerata. Next base: position 2,132,372 of record QXEO01000553.1, read on the forward strand.
TTCTCCTTTCCCTACACTTGAAAACTTCCTTCATTCAAAACTTCACACAATTCTTATTAGCAAAATTAGTGTACGCAAGATGGTAAATCTACTTTTTGGTTCAGTTTCAACTCGAGTAAAGCACCCATTAAATAATAAGCTACTGTAGTAACTTCCTCAAAAGTTCCGTGATCAAAAGAACTCAAAAAGAAAGCGATCAAGAGGCAAACACAAATAGTGGCAGAAATCTGTCAAAACAGAACAGCTGGTAAAGATCGATTTTTCTGAGGATCTTCTGTTGCTCAAATTGAAAAGTGCAAAACTAATGAAAGTTAGGCAACAACCTGGGGCATGTGCACAAGAAATCACAGATCAAAAAGACATTCTGAGAATTTTTACGAATGTTTACGGTACGACGCAGAAATCTGTTTCAGGACAGCAATTTCCCCAAATCTTACCTTCCTCCAATTAGAGGTTCTTCTTGGCACAAAAACGAAATAAAAATGATAAGGAGAGGTCATTATAGTAGTAATAACTTCCAAGACTCAGCAAAAAGAAAAATTACTAAAAAGAAAACATTGGGTTATCTCCCAAGAGTACTTTTCTTTAACAGCTTTGAGCTAGGCGCAGAAATTTTAAAAAATGCTCGGATAAGCGCCACAAAAGAACTTGAAGCAAGAGAGAGCATCAAAAAGCAAGCACGAAACACTTTTAAGTCTAAGCCACTTCCTATGAAAAAAAATGTAAAGAAACAAGTCATGAAAATACAAAGCAATGAGCATAGGAAGGCAAAACAAGTGCAACTTCAAGAATTGCAACATAAAGAGGGGAAACTTAATATTATTGAGATGCATAAAACCATGTTTCTCTCTCTCATAATAACTTTTAGTAGCATCATGAATAGAATTAACAATATAAATATCACATAAAATATTCTTATCATGAGCCGCATGCATAAAAGAATTAATACTCTCCACATAAACATAGTCATTCTCCTCACCATAATCATCAAAAATAGGAGGCATTTTGTAATCATACCTTGTTTTCTCCTCAATAGTAGGTGGACTAAAAATATCATACTCATCATTGTAATCATCATAAGCAATAGAATAGCTATCTTCCAAAGTGTGTTCCTTTGTAAACATATCATAATTGGAAGGAACATGGATAGCACTAATGGTACAACAATTACTAACACCATCATTTTCAGAATTGGTACCAAAGAGATTTTCAATATCAAAAGTAGTGTGCTTTTCCCAATCATGATCACTACTATAGGTAACAGGCATAGGAACATCATCGAGTTCAGAATCATCAAAAACTATAATAGGAGCAACATGCTTAGGGGAAGATACCCTTTCCTCTCTCCTTTTACTCCTCTTCTTCTTCTTCTTCTTCTTCTCTTTAGGAGGGAGAGGCTTGAAAGGAAGCTTCTCCACATACCCTGGTTTATTGACAGAAATGATAGAAGAAACTTTGGAGGATTCCTCCTTCTCATTAATAAGAACAAAACACATATTAGTCCTATCATATTTTGGTAAAGCATCATCTTTTATAACATTTTGTATGTAAGTATTTGCGTGGCAATCATTAACACAATAAAGATGACAACCATGCAGGATGCTATTAATATTAAAAGCACTCATATCTACCAAAGAAGTTTTTCTCGATAACTCTTCACACCCCAAAAATAAAGTAAGCTCATCATGCTGATTGGGAGTGATCATGTCATCACAATACAAACTTGCAGTACTCATTGGATTAGAAAGGCTACTATCATAGCTTGAACTTTGGAAATTGAAATGACCCACTTTATAGCAAAGTTCACAAATAAAAGGATAGAGGGCACAAACCTTTTCACCGAGCTCATTTAGAGCTCTGTCCCACATTCTAGTTTCTTCATTCCTGTGGTGGATACAATATTCTTCTTTGACGTGACTCTTTTCACAAGGTCTAAGTGCTCCAAAAAAAATTAACATGAATATAAGAAATAGTACTTTTAGAAGTTTGAGCATGTTTTGCAATCATCAATAACAATTTCACTTTCCATGCAAGCGTCTTTAAAAGGTTCATGATACACGTCCCAATTTCCTTTAGGAACATTAATATGAGAAGCAAAGGCTCTATAGCAATCAACCATAATTTGAGAATCAAGGCCATATTTGGCACTAAGCTCTTGAAAATCAGCAGTTTCAGTGAAAGACTTAATGCAATCATACTCATAGTTTATACCTGATTCTTTACCTTTGTCACAATCCCAATCTTTCCATGCAAGCGTCTTTAAAAGGTTCATGATACACGTCCCAATTTCCTTTAGGAACATTAATATGAGAAGCAAAGGCTCTATAGCAATCAACCATAATTTGAGAATCAAGGCCATATTTGGCACTAAGCTCTTGAAAATCAGCAGTTTCAGTGAAAGACTTAATGCAATCATACTCATAGTTTATACCTGATTCTTTACCTTTGTCACAATCCCAATCTTCGATATTGCTTTGAATCGTTTCAAGCAGATCCCACTTGGCTTCAACCTCCTTGCTTGTGAAATATCCCTCAAAACAGGCATCTAGATAGTACTTGTAATGTCCTGAAAGCCTTGGATAAAAATTATTAATAACAATATTATGGGGGAGCTCATGAATGGGATATTTGAGCATTAGTGACTTCAATCTTCCCCATGCTTGGGCAATGCTTTCTCCATCATGAGGATGAAAGTTATAAATATAATTCCTATATTTATGAATCTCACTAGAAGGATAGAATTTAGAATAAAAGAGAGGTACAATTTCCTCCCAGCCAACAGATCGGCCATCCTTCAACGTCTTATACCATTCTACAGCTCTGCCCTTTAGTGATAAAGAGAATAGCTTTCTCTTAACCTGACTTGTTGAAATACCTGCACACTTGAACAACTCGCATAATTCATGTATAAAGAGCAAATGATCACCAGGATGGACAGTAGCAAGTTTCCCTTAAATGGATCACCCAAGGTTTATCAAACTCAGGGAGGAAGAGGTCAAAGGTATCCCTCTCGAACAACCCTTCAATTACGATACAAGAAGTCTCTTATGTCCCCAACACACCCAATACACTTGTCATATGTATAGGTGCACTAGTTCGGCGAAGAGATAGTGAAATACAAGTAATATGGATGATTATAAGTAGTAAATGCAATCTGAAATAAATATCGCTGGGAGCAAAGATGTAACAGAACTGAATGTAAGCGGTGTTTCAATGCTTAGAGGCCTAGGGATCATACTTTCACTAGTGGACACTCTCAACAAAGATAACATAATTGAATAGATAAATATCTATCTTCACTATGCCATTCTAAACTATTCTCCGATAGATAACAAACACTAATCATGTGTAGGGCTACAAAGCACTCCTCAAAGTTTGCATTTCCCCAAACTAGATTTCCCCACACTATCACCTTGAGCGCACTAGATGGTTCCAACAAACATCAACAATTCATAGAGACACTAGCCAAAGAGACACACATAATGCGCACACTGTCACCTTCACATCATGGTACACGATGTCTCTAGAGATTACAATAATAAAGCACTGGAGTAGCATAATATATGAAGAATAGCATCTACCAATTCAACTAGATACAAAGCTCATGATCACATATAGATCACATCATGGGAGAGAGAGGTGAACCACATAGCTACCGGTAGAGCCCTCAGCCTCGGGGGAGAACTACTCCCTCCTCATCATGGGAGACAACAACGTCGATGGAGATGGCGGTGAAGTCGATAGAGACGACGGTGGAGGCGATGGAGTCGATGGAGATGGCTCCGGGTGCACTTCCCCGTCCCGGCAAGGGGTCGGAACAGAGACTTCTGTCCCCCGAAATTGGTCTTCGATAGCGGCGGCGCTGCAGAACTTTTCTGGGAAAAACGCCGACTAACTTAGGGTTTTCGCATCGGAGGCTTCTTATAGGCGAAGGGGCAATGTCAGAGGTGGACCAGGGGGCCCACACCACACCTCGACGCGGCCTAGGGGGCGCGCCATGGCATGGTGTGGCTAGCCCCAGGCCCCCCTCCGGCTCTCCTTCGGACTTCGTCTCGTGTCGGGAAAAATAGGAGGTTCAGGCTTTGTTTTGTCCAATTCTAAGAATATTTCCTGTGTAACTTTTCTGAAACACAAAAATACCAGAAAACAGGGAACTGGCACTGTGGCATCTCGTTAATAGGTTAGTTCCAGAAAACGCATAAAAACACCACAAAGTTTAAACAAAACACAAGGCAATTGGTGTAAAACAAGCATGGAACATCAAAAATTATAGATACGTTTGGGACGTATCATGCGGTTTTTCCTCTCAGCCACCCCATTGGATTGGGGCGAGTAGGGAGGCGTTCTCTCATGAATAATACCGTGTGTCTCACAGAATTCATCAAATATTTTAGGAAAATACTCTCCACCATGATCCGACCTAAGACGCTTGATCTTTCTCTCTAGTTGATTTTCAACTTCAGCCTTGCAAATTTTAAAGTAGTCTAAATCTTCATCTTTAGTTTGCAATAAGTAAACATAGCAAAATCTAGTCGCATCATCAATCAATGTCATGAAATATCTCTTTTCACCTTTTGTCAACATACCATTCATCTCGCATAGATTAGAATGTATGAGTTCTAGAGGTGCCAAGTTTCTCTCCTCGGCCACCGTATGAGGCTTACGAGGTTGCTTCGATTATACACAACTATGGCACTTAGAACCTTTGGCAATAGTGAATTTCGGAATTAAACTCATGCTGGATAACCGGGACATCAAACCAAAATTAATGTGACATAAACAAGAATGCCAAACACTGGTATCATCATTAACACCGCCACAAATATGGTTCACGGATTTATTACAAAAACCTGAAAGTGAAAAGCGAAACAAGCCTCCACACTCATAGCCTTTTCCAATAAATTGTCCATGCTTGGAAACGACTACCTTATTCGACTCTAAAACAACCTTAAACCCATCTCTGCAGAGAAGGGAACCGCTAACAAGATTCTTATTCATAGAAGGGATATGCTGCACGTTTCTCAGCTGCACGATCTTCCTCAAAGTGAACTTCAGATCTACCGTGCCAACACCATGAACAAAGGCATGTGACCCATTCCCCATTAGGACGGAGGAATCCCATGCGGCCTGGTAATAAGTGAACATAGAGATGTCAGCACACACATGAACGTTAGCACCCGTATCAATCCACCAAGAGGGAGATTGAAATACCAAAAGAACAGTAAATAGATTACCATACCCATCAGTATTGCTAGCAGTCACGATGTTGACATTCTTGGCCTTTTTCCCTCTGCGGTCTACGCGATCTGGGCAGTCCTTGGAAAAGTGGCAGGCTCTCCACAAGTGAAACAAGTCAGATCACTCATGTCCCTGTTCGGCTTCTTCTTCTTGAAGGTTGTAGTCTTTGCAGTCTTGTTGAAAGAGGGCTTAAAGTTCCCTTTGTTCTTGCCTGAGGGTTTACCTTTCTGCACAAAGTTAGCAGTAGCATGACCCTCTCCTTTCTCAGTAGTGTCCTTAGCCCGAGCCTTCTCCTCAACATCAAGGGGCGCTATCAGATTTTTAACTGATATCTCATGTCTCTTGTGTTTGAGAGCTGTGGCGAAGTTCCTCCATGAAGAGGCAACTTAGCAATAATGCAGCCCGCCACAAACATGTCGGGTAAGGCACACTTAAGGAGTTCGAGCTCTTTGGCAATGCACTGTATCTCATGAGCTTGTTGAACCATAGGAAGGTCCTAAGTCATCTTAAAGTCATGAAAGCTCTCCATGATGTACAGTTCACTGCCAGCATTTGCAGCACCAAACTTGGCATCCAGTGCGTCCCAGAGCTCCTTCCCATCTTTTATGTGCATAAACACATCACACAGACGGTTAGTAAGAATGCTCAGAATGCATCCCACAAAGACAATATTGGCTTTCTCAAACTTTTTCTGATCCTCATCAGATATAGTTTCTTTAGGTTTGCCTTTACTAATATGGAACACTTTCATCGTGGTCAGTCAAAGCTCAGCTTTGTACTGCCACCTCTTAAAGTGCACACCGGTAAACTTGTCTGGCCTCAGTGCATCGGTAAAACCAGCCATTGATAATTCAGGAAATTGCCTACAATTAGATTTTTGGATTGTTGGATAATTAGGCACAATTTCTCTTCTAAAGGGCGCTAGCCTACCCTCCTAATGCTACCAGCGCATTCCGCGTGTTCGAGGTCCGTTCGATGGGTGAAACAGTAAAAAATTTCTGCCCGCTTTTCACCTTGGCCGTTCGATACAATCATTACATTACTCACTTCTGGTTTCTCAACATGGTTCTCTGACAGCTGGGACCGGATGTATGCGGGGCCGATGTTTCAGACAGAAGCAGACTTAACTCCCAGGTCTGCGTCGCGCAGGTCAAAGTAAAACCTAGATCTCGATTTGGTCAAAAATATATAAGCTTCTCGTCTCCTCTCGCCTGCACCCACGACCTCATCTCCTCCCTATCCATCATCCCTCTCCACTCCATCTCAGCTAGCTCCGACGCAATCGCGGTGGCCGGCGGCAAGCGCTCCAGGAACACGTCCCGGAGAATAGTGGCGTTGCAGAGTGTGCGCGGCTAGCGGATGGAGGCGCCGGAGGAATCCCAGGTGGTCGCTGATTGGGCCGCCACCACTCAGAAGCAGGAGGTGGCTGAGGGTGCTCGTCCACCGCGGCCGCCTCTCCTCCATCTCATCCGAGCTGCCTCTCTTGCTCCGCGAGCACCATCTCGAGGCTGGGTACGGGCGCGGTGGGCGGCGGCACGTCGCCTCGAGAAGGTCTTCCAAAGCCGGCTCGATCTCGAGATCTCCTTCTCTGGGAGCAGTGGGCAAGCCGGGCATCCGGTTCTGGCTGGGAGGAGGAGGGGGCCGTGCTCCTCCTGGCTAGGAGGAGAGGAGGCGGGAGGAGAAGAGCTAGAAGGGGTGGGAGCGCCACTCACCTCTAGCCTCCAGGCAACAGTCCAACTAACCAGAGGTTTGTTCATTTTTTTCCTGTCCTTCTCTTTGTACTACTGTGTATGTGACCGAGCAGATCTGTGGTTTTTCTTTGTTATTAGGCTCTGCTGCAGATCTATAGAGGATTTTTTATTTAGTTTATGTTTAGACAGCAGCACTTTTGCATATGATATGGTAAATTCTGAACTAATGTACCAACTGTTATTTTTCTTCTATATAGATATATGATGAGTATTGCTCTATCCTGCTGAAGCAATTTAAGTCGAGGGAATATGATGAATTTCAGACATTTGATGATGCTTTAGTTGAGTTCTACAGCAAAATAGAAAGTCAAAGGGTGGGAGTGATATGCTCGTCATGTCATTGTGTCATCTTTGCCATGCCGTTCTGAATCTATGGAAAGATTTATTACTTGCAATATTCATCTCACCAAGAACTGGCTTCTGACTATAAAAAAACTTGTGGAGAAAAGTCTACTCCTGAATTACGCATGGCTTTATAGTCACCAAGAACGGCAATTTCTGAATATTTATGTTTGACCATAGATTAAATGCTGCAGTGTCCTGGCTCATCCCGTTCCATCGCCTGGAGGATGCAGTGAATGCATAAAACAGCGGACCTGCATGTTTTGAACATACATTTTTTATCCAACGTTCAACAGTTTCGAGAGCAAATAGGTAATGCTCTGCTTTAACTTGATTTATATGAGCTTAACTTTCTTTTCAGTTGGGACTTGAAAGTGGTTTGTTGGTGCTCATTTGGGACGCTAATAGCTGCAACTGCTGATCTCAATTATGATCGACCAATACACTCTTAGTTTGGCCAGACGTCATGGTGTGAGCTTATTAATAAAAGCCAACTCTGTATGATTGTTGCAGATTAATTGTGAGGACTTGGTGCTCCTTCATCTCCTCCCGGAGAGGGCAGCGAGATGCCTTGCGAGTAGGGCGGCCTTTCGAGCAACCTTCATCTCCGACCTGTCCCTAGGTACATTAGCTCCCTCCCATCTCTTCTTTGAATTCCCCATGGAATTTATGATTTGCTCAGTTGGTGTGATATTCTTGACTGCTTGGAGGTTCAGGTTATTTTTCTTGAGCTCTGTATTCTGCAGATTTGTTGGTTTACACCGTTGTGCCTTCTGCTTGCAGTTCTAACAGGTCTGGATGGGGAAACGCCAGAAGGAGATAAGCAAACCAGAGATTGTTGTTGGTATTGAAGTAATTTCCGCCCCTCTCTTTTTCTCTATTTTGTTTTCTTGGTGGTCATCATGCTATGTTAAAAGGAGTGCCACATGTGCCCTTTAACTGCTTGTGTTCATGTCCGAATGGACAAAAACATTTTGTAGAAAATTTAACTCTCATCCTATGGATAAAGCCATCATTTAGTTGTATTAAAAGAGTGCCACATGTGAACATTTTTATAAAGAAGTTAAATCTCACCCAATGGAGAAGTTTCAAAAAAAACAAAACCATGGTGCAGTGGTTGCATCTGGTCGCCGGCGCATCCCCAACTCCATGGTGAGTAGCAGCGGCTGCCATGCGCTAGCGGGCTGCAAGGCGCGGGGACATTATTAGGTTGTTGAGTTCCTTATCGTGCAACCACAAGTGCAGTTAGTTACATAGCTTACACATAGGGTACTTTATTTTGTTTAGTACTCCAATAATCCTAACTGACAAACATATCCTTCACAGGAAGGATCACTCAAGCTTTGTTTTCTTATTTAGTGCAATCTGTTATTACCTCTGAAGAATACGGCTTGGTCAGAAAATTGAACTCTATTTGTTTTAATACTTATTTGCAGCCTCATGTCCAAGGCCCTGCTGTATAAAGGATCTGCTAGGGATTTTAGTTCGGGATGGTTGACACCTTGATGGATAATTTGCATGTTGCGATAACCACAAGCAGAATTCTTGGGGGTTTGATCTGCAAGTGGGCTTGAACATAATCAGATCAAAGAAATACTGCATCATATGTTTAGGGTAAGTAAAGTGGATTTTTGTTTCCTTTTGATTAATTCATTTGAGGCTTGCTTAGTCTATATCAACGCAGCTCTGCTTTTGCCTTTTCCATAATATGGCATTCTCACAGTTCTTACTAAAGTATTCTCCCTGTTTTATTCTAGCATGCATCTTTCGTTCATATAGTGTGCCTCTGTTGTCTTCCTATTTTCAGACTTGGCACATTGTTGTACACATAGATGATGGTATATTTGGTTCATGATGCAGGCGGTCGCATGATTCAGCTTATCAGTAGTTTTTTTTCTGTGTATAGAGAAAAAGGTAAATGATCAATGACAGCAAAGTAGGTGTTGGAAGCTTTCACTTTTCTGACAACAAAGTGGTCCTCTGTCTAATTTCATTAATGGTAGAAACATGTCAGTTGTTGCTAAGTAGCAAATTTTAACTGATTTATTTTCACCATACATCCCATTTATATGTACTATCTTGACTGGGTATTTAATTTATACCTTAAATACCGGTGTTGTAATATTTGAGTCATCACATCCTTTCTTCCGCCAGTTACTGTTAGGATCTGGTAATTCAGTATGGAGATAATTCTTGAGACATTCTACATCTGCCCTTAATTTCTAATTAATATTAAGGACTTTGTCTTTCCTATTTGTTTTTCCAAAGATTACAACAAGATGCACTATATGAAATGGCGTAGATTCTTTCATACCTATGAATGTGGAAGAATATGTGAATTAGGCCATTCCCAATGTAATTAGCATGCTTCCATTCTATAGAATATACTGTAAACTGCAACTGCATGTTACCGAATACACGAGCATCTTGACATAAAACTGTGGGAAATCAACTGTCATTCTGCATATGAATAGACGGCCTTAAACGTTTTTCGTTTATCCTGCCAGATTATCAAGGGTTTTCTAATAACCCCAAATGCACTGCTGACCCCACCCATTGATGGAACAGCTATGGCTGCACCTCCAGCACCTACACATCCTACTGTTCTTGATTAAGGCTTCCATATTATCGAGTATCTAGAAGTAGTTTTGATTGTGCCACCGACCCTGCCCATTGGTGAAACAGCAATGGCACCGCCTGTGGCGTCAGTAGATCCCGTGGAAGATGCAGTTGTCTCCTTCGATTATGATGATGATGCACCTATAACACCACTACCTCGCTGGTTGTACACTGGTAAGAGGTTTTTCCTGGAGTCAGTAAAGCTTCAGTTTTTTCTTGCCTCCATTTCTTCCCATGAAGTTCCAAATTTAAATTGATTATTTGGTTTACAAGGTTTGTGGTGCCTGCTGATTGTTCAATCTAACAATTGTTCTATACAAAAAGTTAGTTTATGCATATTATCAATGGTGCTTATTGAATTGATATAGTCGCCGTTGGAGACCGTTTGGTGGTCGTCTATGTTGTGTATTCTAATCAGATCAGTGTTACTTCTGCTGTAATCTTGCTGATTCGATGGTGGTTAGTGTAGTGGTAAATTTGCCAACCACCAACTGATGCTTTTGACGTTTAAATTCTGCTTGTGTGCTGAGCAGATTGGACTAAAGGAGAAAATCTTCAAGTGAGCTCCTTCCTCTCCAAACTTCTGCGATGTGGTCTGCTTCCTTTTTTTAACTGAATCTCTAGAGCAAGTTCTTTGATTTCTGCATCCGTATTATGTCTGCAGTATGACATTTCAAAATTAGTCGTTTACATTGTATCATTGCTTTATGTATGGGTGAATAATTTTATTACCTTTGAGCTTGAAAAGCTATACACATAGATTCCTCATTTGTTGCAAATAACCAAAATGAATTGTATTATTTTGGTCAGACTAAATTTTCGTTGTTGTTTTGTTACACCGTGCTCAAGTTTTGGAAGATTCAGGCTATAAGGGGTTATTCTAGCGCAAACTCAATCATGGCCAAGCGGATTCTGCTAGGTAGCAAGTGCAGGTTCTTTTGAAATCCTAAATTTCCATGTACAGCTTTGGTTGTTATGGTACGCAGTGCTAATGATATTTGAGCATGTTTTGATCTTCCTTTTTTCTTTCTTGTGGTTTGCTGGTAATTGGTTGGCTGAGATCTACACTGCCTTTGAAGATTATCTTTTCTTTCATTCCTAATGCACATGAATCTAATGTGATGTAGTCAGCTGGGGAGATGAAAAGGAAAGGACGAACTTGACATGTTTTGTTAGTTGTGGTCGGTTTGGGGTTTTGTAATGCAATTTATTGGCTATGTTTCCCCACAAGACTTCTGTTAAGTGGCTTTTACTGTGTTTTTGGGAAGTTCTTCTTCTTCCTTTTCTTTTTTACGGTAATTATTTGGTTGAGATTTGCACATCTGCACTGCCTTTGAACATTATCTATTCTTTGGCGCGTTACATGACAGCGGCTCCTACCTGCTCATTGTTGTCTTATTTCATTAACAGCTTTGTCCCTTTAATTAGTTACTGCACTTTTCATGGTTATTTCAGTTGGTGAGCATGTGGCTGATAGGCTAAGGTTTGTTAGTGGGCTATTAATTGCCGAGTCAGTGATGCAAGAGGATATTGTTTGCAGCGCTGCAGCTCTGTACCAAAGTTTTTTGCTGTCAGGTTGGGATCGGCTGCTCTTTTCTTGCATGGTTCAGGTTGAATATATGACTGAAAGAAAAGAGATATGTAAAGTTCATTGCTTTGTGTTTTCTGTCAAAGCATTATTTGCGAGCATGCTTATGTTCTTGTCATCATGCAGTTTTGTGGGGGCAGATCAGAGAGCGACCTTAATTTCAGTTCAGGTCTGAGTTGCCATTTTGTCTTCTTCTTTTCTGGTTGCACCTTGCTCTATCTTTAGCTGCAGCCAGGTACCTTTCTTCTCTTATGCTATCTATTCTGGCCGCTGACGGGTCATTGGGCTGCTTTGTTTTGTACTCATAATACTCTACAGTCTCAGTTGATGCGAACAATTGTGAGATTCCTTTTAACATCTTAAATCCACATCATTGTGCCCACATCTGATTTTTTTATATTTGCATCTAATTCTGAATAAGTGCAAGTTGATTCGGTTGTTATTGTAGTAATGTATACATGATGACAGTTATATCGCCATTGTATCTTTTGCATTCTTACTTCTTAGCCACGATCTTTCTTCATTTCTCTTCCTGGTTTCAAGTGGTAAATCAGCTGGTTTACTATAACATTTTCCCTACCACGGAAAGTAGCTCCAGCCCCAATTTATTGACTTGTGGTTATGTTTCTATCTGCAACCAAGATTTACATGCTCTTTCTAAATTCTCCTTCCTCACTATGTTGTGGTGATAAAATCATATGTGTACCAGTAGGTGGCCCATGTTGTGGAATCAAACAGATGGGCTGGTTTAGTGGACGGCCGCCTCAGCTGGTGGACGCCGTTGACTGGCTAATGACCATTAGCACCTACAAGCTTCGCTTTCACCAGAGGTGAGGCCTTTTGCTTCTCCCGCAGTTTTCTTCTCTTCTTTTGTGTGGATTTGCAGCTAGCAAAATGGCAAGTGCATGGCGGGTCGGCTTGCAGGCTTCATATTTCACAATTGTTATTGTGTGCCTCACCGTAGAATAGTTTTTTAATGCGTACTTGTGGATGTTTGGTTAGGATTATCATGCTTGTTTTTACATTTAATTGCGATGTTTTGAGGCTTCTTATTTTATTTAACCCATTATTTTCCCTTTGAAAATACTATCGGAGTGGGAAGTTGCTAATTACATACTTATCACTGGTTACTTGATCAAACTTGCTAATTCTGTGTTTAATTGATGGCCCATGTTAGTAGTTTATTTGACTTCTTATTATCGAATTTGCTTATAATGGAATAATTATGTGATATCTGTGGTGGTTGCTTGCCATTACTGAAGCAGGGACTATAGGTGAGGAAATGCTAGAGAATACTACTTTTCAGCAGGTTTTGTTCTTACTCAAGGTTAGTTCTGTACATCTCAGCATAGATCCCACCTGTTCCTTAAAGCTGAGATTTACTGTTGCTCCAGCGGAAATGTTAGGGAGCTAAATATGAGGGATTACCATGATCACTAGCTTGTGGCTCTATGCTAGGGTCTAAAGTTATATGTTATTATGTTTGGCTAACTGGCAACAATTAGCTTTTTAGGTTCCAAGTACTTAATTTTCAGAAAAATGTATGGTATCCCAAATATATTTCTATGCCTTTTAAATTGATTAGTAGTTTCTTATAAAAAATTAATCTATCCATCAGCCAAGGAATTGATAAACAAAATCTCTGCATATTGTTTACATATACTCACCAGTTCTATACTTCTATCATCTAACTCTAAATTCATTATATAAGATATTCTGCACCAAACCTTGTTTCAAAGTGTTGTTGCAAGATATGTGATTTAGGGACTGCTGTCTTTGCATACTTATACTGTTGCTTTTGATATATAATTTCCACTAGCTTTCATAATTGGTTATTGTGTTAGCATTGGGTACTTGTTCAACTTCTGTTTCTCATGTTGGAATTTGGCTCTTTGGTTAGTTGTTTTTGGTGTTGTACCTTGTTGATTAGCAATTACAATAACAGGGATAGGCAGTGAACGTTGCTCCGTGGTCTGCATCCTATTCTGTTCAAGCATTTCGATATACTTTGCAGTTACAATTACAGACTGCCACAAGATACAGCCTTTTGCTTTTATTCCGGTCCAATGCCGCCATTTGGGGCATTGTAATGAAAGATAATGCAGCTTCGAGACGTTTGTAGAAAAGAGGGAATGAGGTCTCCACTGAACTCTTTTGTTTTACAATTTTGAGATGAAAAATCTTCTGGTTAAGATGTTTCCATATAGTGTGTGCAGCACACAGTGGTTCCCTATTGTGGTATAGAAGAAATATAAGAATATGAGAGTTGCTTCACAAGTCCTATCTTTATTTTCCCACAGATTTCAATGATAAGACCATTTCCCCTAGGTACTAGAAATATAATACTTTAATATACCAGTAAATTCACGAAGTAAATGTCAGCCTCCTTCCCAATGCCCACCTTCTTTCTCTCTATGTGTATATATTTGCTTGTATCGCCTCTTGTGTTATTGATTGCTTTGCAGCGTCACTGTTGGTTTAGATAGAAGAGTAACACCTTACAAAAGTCCTTGCGGGAAAACTAATATAGCCACCTCTTGTATAAGACTATGTACTTGGGTGAACATGTATATCCAGCATTGTTTCAACATTTCTTGGTTATTTTAGGTACTATTTCTTGGCTATGTTAAGTGTTGGTTAGATCACAGACACAAACACAAAACATGAGGTGGCTTAACCTGCTTTGCTTACACTGAGAAAACCAGTAGTACTTAGGCTGTCATTTAATTTTGGGGCAGTTCTTATTGACATACGATGTGTTGTTTTTAAATCAAGTTGACGTGTTGTTTATCGCACAGTGACTAGGTTAATCTTCCAGCTTTGTCAGGACTGGGGATTTCTCCGTGGGAGCAGATCCAGAGGAAGAAGAAAGAATGCCCAGCGTGATGCTGCTCCATGCCTCCATGTGAGATGGGTTTTAGGGTGTTTTCTGTAGGCTTGAAGTTTTAATTTGAGTGTGTAAATATGTAATAACACTACCTTTAAACGGTTACATTGGAGGCAATCGATTATTCAGCTTCTTTTTTGGTGTACTCTTGTAGACCTGAGTTATGAATTAAGAACACATACAAAACCCACGGGAGAGTTTCTGTCTGAGATCTTAGATACACAGGTAGCTACAAATTAACCTACGAAAGATGGGGCGCCCACGAAAGGTGTACATGCTAGCTAAAGCTGAGATAAAACTTACGGCTTGAATTTTGGCCTGATTTTGCCCCTTGCGCCAGTGGCGCAATGGGTCATTTAGTTTCCATAATTAATTCTAGAATATTAAGCATGACAATACCAGCAACTACCACATGTAACTCGAACATATTAGAAGTACTAAATAGCAACTAGAATATTAAGCATGACAATACCAGCAACTACCACATGTAACTCGAACATATTAGAAGTACTAAATAGCAAGATGAACGGAAACAAGTAGCAGCGAAACATGTACTCGCATAATATGATGAACATACAAATAGCAGTACACCGCATGTACCGTTTGCTTGAAGATGTAGTCGTTGCAGTAACGTTGATGATGACAATGTTGGAGAAGACTGGTCAAAGTAGACGACGATGAAGACGGCGGTGGGCAGCACCGCCCGACTTGGATGGAAGACGACCCGTGATGAAGAACTCAAGCAGTCACGCAGAGCACTTCCCAAAAACCTAATTCTCCCTCTCCCGTACAAGATCGCAAAGGCGAGTGGTTCCGGAGACCTGCTCTCCCGTCTGCTGGTGCACGCCGGCGCTCGGGATGGAGTAGACTACGGAGGCGGCGCAAGTAGCGAGAGGTGGCAAAACCCTAGATCGGTTTCAGGATGTGTGAGGCGGTAGCCGGGCAAGAGTTTATATAGGCGCGCAGAGGAAAACCCTAGGCAACATGGGCCACACCCACGTCGCACGCTCGAGTCGATTACAGCAGCCCACGATCCGGGAGCGACCTGAAACGGCTAGCTATGACGCGTCCGTCAAGGACTCAGTCAAACACTTGGTTTTCCTGTATAGCAAAAAGATAAGCTCGGATCCGAGGCTCAATTCCGCAAACCGCGGCGCGCGCGCGTCGTGATGTGTCGTGTCGAGACGAGACGAGCGAGCGAGGAGGAGGAGGAGCACGCATGTGGCACTTCTCTTCTCACTCACTTACTAAGTGGTGCAACACCCCACCTTATATATTGGTCTACATCTCTCCAAACTTTCCATGTGGGACTAAACTTAGCTCCCACCTCTTGCCTTTGTGTAGCCAAAAACTTGGGCTGCATGTCACATGGGCTCACACACATGGGCTTTGAGATTTCTTAGGAATTTTTGAAATCTAATATGGGCTACTAGTTTTGGGCCCAATGTTTCAACACTTCATTGTTATGTCGCCGCACATGCTCGATCGAAGACGCTTCGAACTCACCTACCATCTTGATTTCTTCCACCAGAGGCCCATGGATAGACCTGTCCGTCTCCAAGTTCTTCAGCTTTGAAACCGCCCCTACAGAATCAGTTTCTAGAGAAGTCTCGACACCCCTGCATCTCTGGCCAGCTCCACTGTATGCCGACATGCCAGTAGCTCTGCTCTCTCTGGGTCTGAAATGATAGGGAAAAACTCACTAGAACCTAAGCCATGGTGATCACGAACAATCACATAGCCACCGCCGTTTTCCTCCAAAGCTGAGAATGCACCATCTACATTAGCCTTGGCCGGCGGACACCAGTGTCACAGCCCTCACTGGCTTGGGGTTCTTCGGATCCCTCAAAGCTTGCCATTCTTTAGCAAGCACCAAGACCCTCAATGCAGTTGTATCAGGGTGTTTGTTGAGGTATTTTGTGTTGGAAGAACACAGGTACCACACAAAGGACCCAAAGGTTTCGAACGTAGGGGGCTAAACATGTGAAGTCAAGAGAGCAACGAAGCACAGCGACGGAAGAATCGAGTCATCGGAGAAGCACACCAAACGACATAGAGGGACACCGATCTTACCCAGGTTCAGGGCCCTTGTGGTGAGGTAAAGCCCCTACTTCCTGCCTTCTTGTATTGCACTGCGATACCTCGTGAGGTGTATAAGGTCTTGGTTACAGAGCTCAAGCTAGACGAAGGTGGAAGAAACCTATCTCTGCCTAGCTAGAGCTACCGATTGGAAGTCCATCCTTTCTTTGAGGCAGCTACCCTCCTTTTATAGAGCCAAGGTCCTCCTTCCCTTCATCAACTTGGGGAAGGGGTTGCCACAAACACGGCCAAGGAGAGGGACAGTTGTCCCGCTGCTGTTGTCGATGGACCCTGTCCACGGTGTAGAGAAGCGCTGGTCGAGTGGTTGAGGAAGGGCTGACATCCTTCCCTGGCGTGCTGCACGTCCATACCGATCTCTGCGGGAAAGCAGCAACCGTCGCGTAGCTTTATGCAGGTGCGTCAGGGGCTGTCGCCTCCCGGTCGAGGCAGCTGGACGATGTGGTCGGCTTGACACCACCTTTGCTTCTTTTCTTGTCGTATCCTTCTCCAAGCGCAGGGTGTGCATGGAGAGAACTGGTCTTGGTCTTCCTCCTCACAAGGTATCCCTGGCGAGGAGGGTCTTGCATTTCAAATGAGTAAACGTCATTCTTTTCGCGAGGTGCCTCCTCGCGAGGGTCTTGCTTGTTGGGCCCAAATTTGCTTCCTGCTCCTTGTCAAAGAAGATTGGACCGTTGAATGGGCCCAGGAGCAGGTGTACCGGGATACCCCAGAATCCAGTACACCGACAGTAGACCCCGGGAGCATGGCCCGCTAATGCGCCCTCTGGAGGGTGTGAAGGGTCAGGGGGCCTCAGAAGCTACTGGGCCTACCAACGGCATGCGTCAACGCACGCAGTCAGGAGGCCATGTGAAGTGCAAAGGTAGCGGACATATGGCGCGATCTTGGACGGCAAGACAAAACGGCGGGCGATCGTGCACCGTGGAGATCGCAACAGGCGTCAGCGGTTCCCATGCCCCCTTCGCGTCTTTAAAGTCTCGACAGCTAGCAGTCCCTGCCCTTCCTTCACTCACACCGCCACTGTCGTCCCCTTGACGATCTTGCCCACCAAGCTTCCTCCTTTTGCTTTGAGATTTCTCCAAGATCCGCCGCCGCTCCTCTCAGAGATGGCTCCCCGCCGGGCTCCTGAGGTGGAACGGTCTTCTGGGGAGGCGCTGGCATCGGAGGTGCCTCTACTCCAATCCCGCGTCAAGAGCGACTGGGAACTTCAAACTGTCTGCTGGATGGTCAGCAGGGAGAGCAACGAGTGGGGGGCCACCCACATCTGGCACGGCCGGATGCTTCAAGCCAACCTCCCGGAGACCTCTTCTCTGTCTTCGCTGGCATGGTGCCCCCCTTTTTTGCCCTTCTTGCTAGCGATCTTGGAGACATATGACATCCAGGCGATTCACCTCCACCCCAAGTTCATCGCCCTGCTGGCGGTCTTCGCTTACGCCTGCGAGGCATGGGTGGGCATCAAGCCCTCGGTGGCGTACTTCCGCCACCTCTTCGCCCTTCGTTCCTCCGGACTGAACTAGAGCTCGGGCTGCGCCTCCTTCATCGCCATGGCCGGAACCAAGGATGACTTCATCGACATGAAGTGGTTGAAGAAGGTGGAAGACTTCCGAAGCCACTGGATCTTCATCGACATCTTTGAAGACTCTGAGCTCTTCCTTGTCACCAGCGATCCTCCCGCGAAGTGGATGATTTGGGCCAGCGATGCGCTCCCGGAGGCGGCTCTGAATGCGCTTCGCCCCCGGATCCAGGAGCTGCGCCATGCATGCATCACTGACTCGATGGTGGGGGTCGATTTCGTCACTCGATGCATCGCGCCTCTGCAGCACCATCATCGCCCTGTGTGGTCATATGTTCCATGTCTTTGCATTCAAAATCATGTTCCTTTTTATTGTGCAATTCAAAGCTCATGGGAAAGTAGCAGTCTAGACTGGAGTTTACTTATGTAAGTTGCATGTTTGTCATTTTAGTAGTTGGGGTTAAGTTAAACCATGCTGTCATGGAACAAGACTTCCTACGTTAATTAAGTTGTTGTCATACATCTTGGGTTATGCATATCTTTCCGGTGTGAAATGAGTGAGAGTTATCATGTTAAAGATTCGAGTGTGCATATTTGTTAGAGAAGGGCATTGGGCCATTAACCGAAACCATGCCTAAACATGGTAGAAGTTTCAGTATGGACTTCCTCATTAGCTTAAACAAGTTTAATTTACTACTCAATTAGTACTTTAATAGGAGTTCATTTGTCTATTATCATGTCATCCCGGTATGTATTGCCTTTGTAAAAAGATGAAAATCTAGAAGGCACTATGTACAGGTGGCATGGACGTACCCCTCTGCGAGCACTTGGTTAAAACTATATGCACACGATGAAAGCCAATGGTAATTCTAGAGTTTAGTAGCATTGGGTGGAGGTACTATTAACAACAGGGTATGAGACTTACAACTAGAAAAATGTTGATCATGTGAACCATATTTTATCTTCACTACCATTGACTTGAGTTGCACATTTTTAAAATTTATTTTCTCTTTAGCTTCAAAGTTTGGCACATATATTCCATACTTAGTTTTAGTGGCTACTTGTTCAAAAAAAAAGAGAAGAAAGAAAGAAAGAAAGTTCCAAAGCACAAGCACTTGCATGTTTAATGTCCATAGTACTTTCATATATTTTTGCACTTTGTTATTGATTGTTGGACATCATTGAGTTGAATTAGAAGTACCACTTGATATCTCATTTGCTTGTTGATGTACATTAAAGAGTGAATCATCTATCATATGCATTACAACTTCTTATTTTCATAGAAGCAATAAACTCCAAAGTTCTAGTTTGATTTTATCACCTTTATACTCGAGGACGAGCATGGGTTAAGCTTGGGGATGTTGATGCATGCAAAATACGTGCATGAACTTTGTAGTTTATTGATGCATATTCATACATATTATAATGTTATTAGTTGTTATAATCATGTTTTATAATGACTTATGGGGATTTTCCATCAATCCCCCTTATTTTGGTTATAACTCTCCAGAACAGGAAAACCCTATTTTGCGTATTTTTATGTTTCAGGAACCTTTCCGGACTCAAATTGACCTGGGATTTTTCTGGCATTAATATTTTACCACGAGAAACACCTGGAGGAGAAGAAGTCAACGAGACGAGGCCCAAAGGCCAAACGAGCACAGGTGGCGTGGGCACCTGGCCAGGCCACGCCACCCTAGCCCATTTGGGCCTCGAGCCTCCAACACTGTCAATCTTCCTCTCCTGATGCTCAGCTTGACCTAAAAATGCCTATATAAAGACGCCTCCTCGATGATCATGAAAAAAAGGCGGCAGAGAAACACGAAACACAAAAACAAAGGTTATTCCTACAAAGATTGGAAGGGGAAACGCTGCTGAAGTCACCATGGACGCTTCTCCACCCTCTCCAATGTCAACACCATCATCACCGCCATGAAGAGGGAGTAGTCCACCTCTAGATTAAGGGTTTGTGGCAGTAGCTTGTTCTATCTCTCTCTCATGCTTCAATGTTTAGACACCATATGAGCTACCCAATATGATTATGGTGCATATTATGTAATTTCTATGTGGTGGATCTTTATTTTATTGGATGATCAGTTAGATGTGATATGTTATTATGTTCTTGATGTATGAGTAGATGTATTTTATTACCCCATTCTTTACTACTTGTTCTGATCCAACATGTATGCGAGATCACAAGATGGGGATGGTGTGTATTAGATAGAGTAACTAGGTAGTAGTGATTTGATAGTGACAATATTCATTGATCTGCTATGGTTTTTACCTTTTCATGGTTACCTCACTAGGGATAAAAAGAATGCATGTGCTATAATTTCTAGGTGATAGCTTAGAATTCCAAGAGACATTCATAGACCTCATTCTATCGTAATATGTCCAAGCGGTAGCATATTTGATATTCAACATCATTTCAAAGGACCTAAGGCTATACTCTGTTAATTCTTAATACTAGATTACTTGAAGTGTATTCCTATGTAGTGGGGTATAAGTAAGATGTATTGCATCATCTTTAAATTAGGACGTGATGCCCATATGAATATTATGAAGTTAACATAATAAAAATCATGTCAATGTTTCGGTCATCCGCTTTGCGCTTAATGCCATCACAACTTTATGAAAGAGTAGACAAGTAAACCCATGAACCCCAGTCTAATTTTAATCATAAGAAACACCTTTCCAACGCATTTACACGCACTTTTATTTTCAGCATCATTTAAATCCGAAAATACAAAAACAGATTTACTTTCTTGCATGCATCTACAAAACCCAAAAATACCTTTATCGCATCATATTTACTTTACTGCATCATTATTTACTTTATTTGCATTATCATATTTTATTTTACTTACATTTACACCTTGCGCGTGACAACCACTTGGTGGAGTTGGGGACACAAGACAAGGAAGTTGTTTTGCAGGTTGCTTAAAGAAGAACGACGAGAGCTTTCTCGAGTGTTCCCCGAGAGTTCGATATTAAACCCCGAGTTCACTCATGGGAAAAATTTACTCTTGCTACAACACTCTGCACTTAGAGTCCCGACGAGTTGGCACCTTTGCTTAGTGTCATCAAGTGGTAGTACACTATAACTGCAGTGTGCACAGTGAGCCCACTACAATGCCCAGAGTGAGTACAGTGCACGCTAGCTTAAAGATGCGGTGGGCAGTGGAGCAAGTTTTTTCAAAGCCATAGAAAGCTCGGTAGTATTTTCCTCAATAAAAAGAGGTGGCAGACGGTGGAATATTTTTTATTTCTGGAGTCGATATGAAAGAAGGCAATAGTATTTTTCTTAAATGAAAGAGAAGACAGATGATGGAGTATGTAAATTTTTTGGCATTTACATATAGAAGAGAACAGTAATATTTTTCGAATAAGAGAGGCTCAGGCGATGGAGCAAGTATATTTTTTTGAGAGTAAGGTTGTATATTTCTATGATTAAATAGGTGACAAATGTTAGATTATTTATTCTAAAATCACCATAGATGAAGGCATCAATATGTTCGTCGAATAAAAGAGATGATAAAAGATGGAGTATTTTTCTAAAGTATGTATTAGTAGTTTTTTTAATAAAATAGGCGACAAACTATACAATATTTGTTTAAAAGTATATATTTCCACAGGTAAAAGAGGCAGATAGTGAGTAAATCATTTTTTTCCAAAAGTACAATAGAAGAAGACATTCAGATGTTGGAGTAAGTAAAATTTTCTGAAGGTACTGTAGAAGAAGACATTAGTATTTTTCCTAGCTAAAAGAGGCCATTAATAGCGGTGGGCTATTGCCAAAAATAATTCTTGAGGAATTAACTTTGGAAAATTACTACAAACGGTGGTGATCAGTAGAAGAGGTTGTGGCATGTTGTCAAATGAAAGAGGCGACGAATAGTGGAGTACTTTCTAAAGTTAACTTAAGAGATCCAGAAGCTAGTGTAGAAAAAGGCAGTTATTATTGAAAATTATTAATAAAGATTACAATTTGTACACTGTGGTGCGTAGTCTTGACTACCAGTTGGGAACCCCAAGAGGAAGGTATGATGAGTACAACAGTAAGTTTTCCCTCAGTATGAAACCAAGGTTTAATCGACCAGTAGGAGAAAGAAACCACTTCTGAAGGTTGATGCTAACTGGCTTTTGGCAGTGCGCATTAACGGAACCAGCAACAACGTGGAACCTGCACACAACACAACCAAGATATTTTGCCCCAACTTGCAGTGAGGTTGTCAATCTCACTGGTTTACTGAAAACAAAGCATTAAACATATCATGTGGAAAAAGATATTTGTTTGCAGTAAGTAAGTAAGTAAATAATGCTTGCAGAAAGTAAATGGTGCTTGCAGTAGATGGTAATATATATGTAAAAGAATGATCCGGGGTCCACAGTTCACTAGAGGTGTCTCTCCATAAAGAAATAACATGCTGGGTAAATAAAGTACTGTTGGGCAATTGACAGAATAAAAAATGCATAACAATGCACATACATGTCATGAAGATCACTATGAGATTCACTTGGGCATTACAATATAATACATAGACCATAATCTAACTGCATCTATGACTAATAATCCACCCGCAAGATATCATCTGAACAACCCTTAGGTATTAAGTTGCAAGTAAAAGATTATCGCCTTAAGCAAAGCGTGTAATGTAAACAATACAAATGTCCTTGAACAAAAGATTATTGTTTTCTCCCTAGTGGCAACAGCACATCTACAACCTTAGAAGTTATTGTCACTCTCCCAGATTACTAGAGGCATGAACCCACTATCGAGCATAAATACTCCCTCTTGGAGTCACTAGCATCTACTCGGCCAAGATATCTACTAGCAACAGAGAGCAGGCAAGATCATAAATAACATAGACATGATAAATCAACAATCAACTTGACATAGTACTCAATATTCATCGGATCCCAGCAAACACAACATGTAGAATTACATAACAATGATCTTGATCATGATAGGCAGCTCACAAGATCTAGACATGAAGCATATGGAGGAGAAGACAACCATCTAGCTACTGCTATGGACTCATAGTCCAAGGTAGACTACTCACGCATCAATCTGGAGGCTGGCATGGTGATGAAGAAGGCCTCCGGTGATGATTCCCCTCTTCAGCAGGGTACCGGGAAGAGCTTCTGGACCCTCCCAATCTCGGGACAACAACGGTGGTGGCTTGCAGTATGTTTTGTGGAAAAGTGTTCGTCCCCCTAGGGTTTTCCCGTTGAAGGTAATTTATAGGCGGAAGGGCGACGTCAAGGGGTGGACCAGCGGTCCACACCACCTGGTGGCGCGGCCAGGGGTGGCTCGCGCCACCCTATGGTGCGGCTGCCCTCTGGCCCCCCTCCGTCTCTCCTTTGGACTCCGTCTTCGTGTCAGGTAAATAGGAACTTCGGCTTTCGTTTCGTCCAATTCTGAGAATATTTCCTGTGTAACTTTTCTGAAACACAAAAACAAGAGAAAACAGGATCTGACACTGTGGCATCTCGTTAATAGGTTAGTTCCGGAAAATTCATAAAATGCCACGAAGTGTAAACAAAACACAAAGCAATTGGTGTAAAACAAGCATGGAGCATCAAAAATTATAGATACGTTTACGACGTATCAAGCATCCCCAAGCTTAACTCCTGCTTGTCCTCGAGTAGGTAAGTGATAACAAAACAATAATTTTTGAGGTGACATGCACCAACACAATCTTAATCAACTTAAGGTAAAGCATTGCATGCTAAGTCAAAGTACTCTAAACATGGGCATAAGAGATATAATTCTAACCATAGAACTTAGCAACCGTGTTACAACATGAAAAGAAACACAAACAAAAGATCATGAGTAATAATGCATTGAAAGTCAATTGTTTGTTTGAAGCATATAGAAAACATAGCAAAGTGGTATTCAGCTTGTCCCTCGTAGAGTAGCAAAACATAAATGCATAGGACACCTTCAAAGTTCAAGAGGGTGACTAGATACAAATAATTTGAGAACAAGCAATACCATAATCATGAATCAATCAATAATAAATTTTGGGACTATGCACATTATACTCAGAATGACAACTATGCTCTCTTAATCGGTGCATAAAGGTAGAAGATGAAGACTCAACATAAAAGTAAAAGAAAGGCCCTTCACAGAGGGAAGCAGGGATTTAACATGTGCTAGAGCTTTTCATTTGTAAAATAGAGATAAAAATATTTTGAGAGGTGGTTATTCTTGTCAACGATTGGCGATGGGGTCCTTGCTATCTTCCATACTAAACAAGTTGAGAGCAGTTCCGAGTTCTTGAAAAATTGGCATATACATGCTCTTTTATAAAATTTTGCACTCCTCCCCACTTTTCCTTTCACAAACCATGGCTAACCGAATCCTTCGGGTGCCCACCAACTTTCACATACCACGGAGGAGTGCCTTTTTTTTAATGATGAGCAGATGATGCATGCAAGTCGAGGGGTACTTAATTCAATATGGAAGATAGCAAACCCGACCACTACGTCCTTATGAGCTAAAAATAGTGTCACAAAATGAGAAGTGTTTGAAGGTTTTGAAAGGCAGCACATGAAAATTTACTTGGAATGGTTTGAAATACCATGCATAGGAATTTGTAGTGGACTCTTTGGAAAAAATTTGGTTTTTGGGAGTTGGATGCACGAGAAGTATTCCCTCTCAGTACAGGTGAAGGCTAGCAAAAGACTGGGAGCGACCAACTAAGAGAGCAATAACGACCATAATCATGCATAGCGACAAAACATTATTAACCAAAGCATAAAGTGGTATCACAAGTCAAAAACCAAATGATCATAGAGGCTTGAGGTCACTAGTTTAAAGTCAAACATGGTGTAAGCATGCGCCAAGTCAACCCAAATAAATCATCAAAGGAGAATACCACAATAATATACTTCTATAAGATAAAAACAACGCATGATTCTTTCAAAGGCATATTAAGCACTCTCAGTTATTTGAGACAAGTCATGCTACAACAATAACTACTAAGCATATAATCAAAATAATATCAAGTATGACATGATAAAGTCTAAGCAACAGTCTAAACAAGCTCCCTTTTGCATCACTATAAGCATGAAACAATTTACTCTTTTCCAACACCAATCAACCTTTTTGAAACAACTCCGATGAAAAGAAACAAAGACCAGAGGTCTAAACACACCTAGCTACAAAGAACTAACAAGTTCTGAACAAAAATAAAGGCCAAAAACAAAAGCTAAACGCAGTACTAGAAAAAGAGAACACTCGTTGAACAATAAAAGTGAAAACTAGAGTGTTCTAGGCAATTAAAAACGGAGTGCATCTTCTCCAAAAGAAACATGTTGGGGTCCAACAATTTATTGCAGCAAACAAAACAAAATAAAACTGAAAGCAAAAATAAAGATGCTCCAAGAAAAACACATAGCATATGAAGCAATAAAAATATAGTGTCTTGAAAGATGATCTCATATTTTTGTTGATGAAGAAGGGGTGCCATGGGGCATCCCCAAGCTTTGACGCTTGTACTTCTTGGATATTTCTTGGGGTGATATGGGCATCCCCAAGCTTGAGCTTATGTCCATACTTCATCTCATCTCATCATTCTCCTTTCCCTACACTTGAAAACTTCCTTCATACAAAACTCCACACAATTCTCATTAGCAACATTAGTTTATGCAAGATAGTAAATCCACTTTTGGTTCAGTTTCAACTCAAGTACAACACATATTAACACATAAGCTACTGTAGCAACTTCTCAAAAGTTCCGTGATCAAAAGAACTCAAAAAGAAAGAGATCAAGAGGCAAATGCAAATAGTGGCAGAAATTTGTCAAAATAGAACAGCTGGTAAAGATCAATTTTTTCGAAAATCTTATGTTGCTCAAATCGAAAAGTGCAAAACTAATGAAAGTTAGATAATAAACTGGGGCATGTGCACAAGAAATCGCAGATCAAAATGACGTTCTGGGAATTATCATGAATTTTTACGGTGAAGTGCAGAACTCTGTTTCGGGACAGCAACTTCCCCAAATCTTACCTTCTTCCAATTAGAGGTTACTCTTGGCACAAAAATGAAATAAAAATGATAAGGAGAGGTTATTACAGTAGTAGCAACTTCCAAGACTCAACAAAAAGAAAAAATTACTGAAAAAAAACATTGGGTTATCTCCCAAGAGTGTTTTTCCTTGACGCCTTTGAGCTAGGCTCAATAATTTGAAAAGATGCTCATATAAGAAATATGAATTGAAGCAAAAGAGAGAATCAAGGAGCAAATATGAAACACATTTAAGTCTAACCCACTTCCTATGCATAGGAATCTTGTAAGAAAATAAATCAAAGAAGCACATAGTAATAAGCATGGGTAGATAAAACAAGAGCAACTTCGGAACTTTCAATATAAAGAGAGGTGTTTTAGTAACATGAAAATTCCAACAACCATATTTTCCTCTCTCATAATAATTTTCAGTAGCATCAATAGTAGTATCAAGGTCACAAGTATAGCAAGTATCAATCTCATCAAAAAGGGATATTTCAAAAGAATCAATGGAATCATCACAATTATCAATATAACACTCATCCTCCTTTGGTAAGCATGGAGGGCGATCAAAAACGGTATTAGTTAAAGAGTTACTCTTATTGGGAGGTAGACATGGGTAGCTGCTTCATTCTTCCTCCTCTTGATCATCACTCTCCTCCTCCTTTTCATCCAATGAGCTTCCAGTTTCAGTAATTTCTTCTTCTATAGGCTCCTACAATGCATTAGTCTCTTCCGTTGGTGGAGAGCATCTATTAAGATATTTAAGAGTATACCCATTTTCTTCCTTGTAATTATCAAAGAAAAATTTAAGTATATCATAAACCTCATATTTATAAGGTGCATCGTCAGTATTTTCAAGCAAATAAGCAAGTTCGAATGCACCCTTCCAAGCAATAAATTCTTCAATTTGTTCCACATCATAAGTCTTAATTTCCCTTAACATAAGAAGATATGGTAACATTATCATTATACTCACATTGAAAAGGGAAGTGTTTATATCTCCTACAACAATAATATTTATCAAAGCAATAAGTAACATTATAAGTAGAGCACACGTTTCTAGCAATGATATACAGAGTATTAATTTGTTCCCATAAGTGTTTCCCTTTTTGTGACAAGCGGTGTTCCTTATAATAATTTTGTTATTCTTCCGTGATAAGCGGTGTGCCAATAAGATCTAGTTTCAAAGAAATCAACCATTGATAGAAAGCATAATAAAGCAAGACAATAACAGACCAACAAAAATAACAACTATAGTAGGAACTAAATTTTTTATATTTTTGATAAAAAGCTGCAAACAAAAATAAAGTAAGGAAACTAAGCAAAACAATAACAAAGTAAAAAGATTAGAAGTGAGAGACTCCCCTTGCAGAAATCCTCTTTGTCCTTGGCAATGACACCAGAAAAGAGCTTGTTGGCGCGTAGTCTTGACTACCAGTTGGAAACCCCAAGAGGAAGGTATGATGACCACAACAGTAAGTTTTCCCTCAGTATGAAACCAAGGTTTAATCGACCAGTAGGAGAAAGAAACCACTTATAAAGGTTGATTATAACTGGCTTTTGGTAGGGCGTACTACCGGCGCCAACAACAACGTGGAACCTGCACACAACACAACCAAGATACTTTGCCCCAACTTGCAGTGAGGTTGTCAATCTCACTGGTTTGCTGAAAACAAAGGATTAAACGTATCTTGTGGAAAAAGATATTTGTTTGCAGTAAGTAAATAAATAATGCTTGCGGAAAGTAAATGGTGCTTGCAGTAGACGGTAATATATATGTAAAAGAATGGACCGGGGTCCATAGTTCACTAGAGGTGTCTCTCCATAAAGAAATAACATGCTCGATAAACAAATTACAGTTGGGCAATTGACAGAATAAAGAATGCATAACAATGCATGTACATGTCATGAAGATCACTATGAGATTCACTTGGGCATTACAACATAATACAAAGACCGTAATCCAACTGCATCTATGATTAATAATCCACCCGCAGGATATCATCTGAACAACCCTTGGGTATTAAGTTGCAAGCAACATATTATCGCCTTAAGCAAATTGTGTAATGTAAACAATATAAATGTACTTGAACAAAAGATTGTTGTTTTCTCCCTAGTGGCAATAGCACATCTACAACCTTAGAAGTTATTGTCATTCTCCCAGATTACTAGAGGCATGAACCCACTATCGAGCATAAATACTCTCTCTTGGAGTCACTAGCATCTACTCGGCCAAGATATCTACTAGCAACGGAGAGCATGCAAGATCATAAATAACATAGACATGATAAATCAACAATCTACTTGACATAGTACTCAATATTCATTGGATCCCAACAAACACAACATGTAGAATTACATAACAATGATCTTGATCATGATAGGCAGCTCACAAGATCTAGACATGAAGCACATGGAGGAGAAGACAACCATCTAGCTACTGCTATGGACCCATAGTCCAAGGTAGACTACTCATGCATCACTCTAGAGGCTGGCATGGTGATGAAGAAGGCCTCTGGTGATGATTCCCCTCTCTGGCAGGGTACCGGGAAGAGCTTCTGGACCCTCCCGATCTCGGGATGATGACGACGGCGGCTTGCAGTATGTTTCGTGGAAAAGTGTTCGTCCTGTTGTGCTAAACCTGCACTCCCGTAGGGTTTTAGAGCTGTGTCTTTGACACTTTCAGATTCGTCAGAATAAGGACCTTTTCGTCTGTGAACGAGGCCCGTAGAGATCGGCTTGTGCAGTAGGCACGTCGTAGCTAGGTAGTTTGTTTCCGTTAAGGTAGCTAGATCGAGCTGGAGGAAGTAGTCGTTATATGGTGCGGCAAGATCGGATCCCAACTTGTTTTTAGGACGTGGTTAGACATGATCCTTCTCTGTAATCCTTTATATTTAGTTAAAAAGACCAGAAAAGCTGCACTCTTTTACGCACCACAAACTTCCTCTTGCCTGTTTATCATGTTCGATCGTGAGAGAGAGCAGTGAGGGAGACATCATGTGAGTTGAGAGATAGACAACAACATTTGGTATCAGAGCCATGGTAGGAACTCCGCCGGCGGCCACCCCATCCCGGTCACCACGCTGCGCCCGCTCCAAGAGTCACGGCAGAAGCATGGTCAGGGGAAGTGGAGCTGGGGACATCGTGGTTAGGGAGGTTGTCCGAGAGAGCAGCGGCGGTGTCGCTGGCATCGTCTCTTGGCCGATGCTCACGAAGACCAACTACACTGAGTGGGCCATACTGATGCGGGTGCAGCTCCAGGGCGCCCGACTTTGGGACGCCGTCGAGACAGACGACGTTCCAGGGCATCAAGAGTGGCAGGCACTGGGCGTGATCTTGCGTTCCATCCCGACGGAGATGGTGCAGGTCCTGGCCGCCAAGGACAACGTCAAGGCAGCGTGGGATGCCATCAAAACCATGCGTGTCGGCGTGGATCGAGTCCGTGAGGCATGTCGCCAAAAGCTACGCAAGGTCTTCGACAAGCTGGTGTTCGACGCTGATGAGAACGTGGAGCATTTCTCCCTCCGCATCTCATCCATCATCACCGAGCTCCAGTCGCTTGGCGACACGACCTCAGAGCTCGATGGCGTGCAAAAAATACTGCGCGTCATGCCACGCCGCTATGGGCAGATGGCGTGCTCCATCGAGACCCTGCTGGATCTGAAGGAGCTGTCGATTGAAGAGCTGAGCGGCCGCCTCGCCGCATCGGAAGGGCGCGGCGAACCTGAACCTGAAACCGGCGGACGCCTCTTTCTCACTAAGGAGGAATGGGTGGCACGACACCATCCGAACTTGGACGCCTCATCAGGTGGGAACACTGGCAAGCCCACGTACAAGGGCAAGCAGCAGGAGCCGATGAAAGGCGGTTCCAGCGGTGGAGGCGGTGCCTCCGGAGGTGGGCGCCAAAAGGGAAACTGCAGGTACTGTGGCAAAGCAGGCCATTGGGCCAAGGAGTGCAGAAAGGCCAAGCGCGACAGGGAACAACAGCAAGCAAACCTGGTGCACGCAGAAGAGGAGCAAGCACCGGCGCTGATGATGGCCGTCGTAACAGAATCGACGCAAGATCAGGCGGTGTTCCTCAACAAGGAAAAGGTAATCCCAGTACCCTCGCCTGAAGGACTGTGGTATTTTGATACTGGTGCCAGCAGTCACATGACAGGGCTCTGAGATGTCTTCTCCTCACTGGACGGCACGGTGCACGGCACGGTCAGGTTTGGCGATGGATCCATCGTCAACATCCGTGGAAAAGGGCTCCGTGATCTTCCGCGGACAGTCCGGCGAGCAGCGGGTGCTGGCGGATGTCTTCTACATCCCCAGTCTGCGGAGCAACATCATCTCCGTGGGACAGATGGACGAGGGAGGTTACAAGATCGCCATCTCCCATGGCGTGATGACGATCCATGTTCCCGTGGAAAGCCTCCTCGCTCGCGTCAAGCCCTCCGACAACCGTCTCTACACCGGCATACTCACCCACGATGCCCCGGTGTGTTTGATGACGCACTCTGAAGACACAACACGGCGTTGGCACGCTCGCTTTGGGCACCTCCACTTCCGCGCCCTGCACGCTCTGTCCAAAAAGGGCATGGTGCGCGGGATGCCAAAGGTCGACCGTGTCGAGGAGTACTGCGATGGGTGTGTGCTGGGGAAACAACACAGAGCGCCGTTCTCGCGTGTATCAGCTTTCAGAGCTGAGCACGGACTCAAGCTGGTGCATACAGACCTGTGTGGACCCATCACACCAGCGACGCTCTCAGGAAACATCTACTTCCTGCTCGTTGTCGATAACTTCAGCCGCTACATGTGGCTAGAGGTGCTCAAGACGAAGGGTGAGGTGTTCCAGCGCTTCCGCAAGATCAAGGCTGTGGCAGAAGCTGCTGGGAACTGCAAGCTACTTGCGTTTCGCTCGGATCGCAGAGGGGAGTTCAACTCCGGCGAGTTCAAGAGTCTCTGCGACGAGAGCGGCATCAGGCACTACACCACGGCACCATACTCGCCACAACAAAATGGCGTCGTTGAGAGGCGCAACCAAACCGTCATCGAGATGGCACGGTGCCTGCTGAAGAGCATGAACGTGCCATCACGCTTCTGGGGTGAGGCCATCAGAACAACAGTGTACATTCTGAACCGCGCCCCCACACGAGCTCTGAACGACATGACGTTGTACCAAGCGTGGCATGGAAGGAAGCCAAGCGTGCAGCACATGCGCGTGTTTGGGTGCATCGCACATGTCAAGAAGATTGGCCCTGGCATAACCAAGCTCGTCGATCGCTCTTCCATGATGCTGTTCATTGGATACGAGGAAGGCTCCAAGTGCTACCGCGTCTACGACCCTGCTTCGAACATGCTTCAGGTATCTCGTGACATTTTTTTGAAGAGACAGGCCATGGAGCTTGAAGCAGGAGTAGGAGCCCTTGAAGTCAGCGACAACCTTTGTCGTGACGTACGTGTCTGAAGATGGAACAGTGGAGGTCGACACCGGCCTGGTCACATCACCTGGCCAGGCACGCAGCATAACACTTGCGGGCAGCGTTGCCACGACACTGTCGCAGATCGACAGCACGCCAGCTTCACCAAGCTCGCCCATGACACATACCGGCATCCACTGGGCCACGCGACCAACTCACAACGACGCGCTCGACATGGACTCTGGGCCATTAAGGTACCGGAGGCTGTCGTGCGTGTACGACGCGATGGAGGACAATGCAATCAGGGATCTCCAAGAGCATTGCCTGCTCACTGCGGAAGAGCCTCGCTTCGTGGATGAGGCATTCGCGGACAAGGCATGGCGAGCACCCATGGACGAAGAAATGGCGTCCATTGGCGAGAACAAGACCTGGGAGCTGTCAGCACTCCCATGTGGACACAAGGCAATTGGTCTCAAGTGGGTCTACAAGGTGAAGCGTGACGCCGGCGGCAACGTGGTCAAGCACAAGGCACGCCTGGTCGCGAAAGGATATGCTCAGCGATAGTGGGTGAACTTTGATGAGGTGTTCGCCCCGGTGGCCAGGATGGAGACAGTCCGGCTCCTGCTCGCTCTGGCTGCGCACTCCGGCTGGGAAGTGCACCACATGGATGTGAAATCGGCGTTCCTCAATGGTGTACTCAGTGAGGAGGTGTACGTGAGCCAGCCGCCGGGCTATGTCGTTGCTGGCAAAGAAGGTGCAGTTCTGAAATTGCAAAAGGCTCTGTATGGACTTTGCCAGGCACCTCGAGCATGGTACGCAAAACTTGACGCCTCGCTGGACTCTCTTGGTTTCATTCGCAATCCACTAGAGCATGTAGTGTATCGGCGTGGGGACAACAGCTCGTATCTGCTGATAGGCGTCTATGTTGATGACTTAATCATCACCGGCACTGAAGTGAACGCCATTGTTGAGTTCAAGCAACAGATGCAGAAACTCTTCAAGATGAGTGACCTGGTGATGCGGGCAGGATGACCACCCAGTTGGGAACCCCAAGAGGAAGGTATGATGAGCACAGTAGCAAGTTTTCCCTTAGTAAGAAACCGAGGTTTATCGATCCAGTAGGAAAAAGCCAAACTTAAGAAGGTGATGCTTGCTAGCTTCGTGACACTCCAGCAAGGGCGCCGTTTATGATTCTTGTTGGTGCGCCTTCAGCTAGTAGCAACGTGGAACCTGCACACAACACAACCAAATACTTTGCTCCCAACTTACGATGAGGTTGTCAATCTCACCGGTTTGCTGTAAACAAAGGTATGAGCGTATCGAGTGGAAAACAGTAGTAGTATGCGAGAAAGTAAACAGTGCGAGTAATAGTAAAATGATGTAACAATGTAAAGGAAATTGGACCGGGGTCCACAGTTCACTAGTGGTGTCTCTCTATAAAATAAATAACAACATGCTGGGTAAACAAATTATAGTTGGGCAATTGATAGAATAAAGATAACATGCATATGTCACGAGGATCACTATGAGATTTACTCTAGGCATTACAACAAAATACATAGACCTCCATCCAACTGCATCTATGACTAATAATCCACCCACGGGGATATCATCCGAACACCCCACGAGTATTAAGTTGCGAACAACAGATAACTGCATTAAGCAAAGTGTGTAATGTAAACAAAATGAATGTCCTTGGACACAAGAATGTTGTTTTCTCCCTAGTGGTAACAACACATCTACAACCTTAGAGGTTTCTGTCACTCCCCCAGATTAAATAGAGGCATGAACCCAACTATCGAGAATAAATACCCCCTCTTGGAGTCACTAGTATCTACTTGGCCAAGATAGGTACTAACAACGGAGAGCATGCAAGATCATAAACAACATAGCGATAACATAAGATAATATTCAGCACATCAACTTAACATAACACCAATATTCATCGAATCCCAACAAACACAACATGTAGAATTACATAAAGATGATCTCGATCATGTAAGGCAGCTCACGAGATCTAAACATGAAGCACATGGTGGAGAAGACAACCATCTAGCTACTGCTATGGACCCATAGTCCAAGGTAGACTACTCACTCATTGCGCCGGAGGCAAG
Organism: Dactylis glomerata; assembly: GCA_007115705.1. Classification (NCBI taxonomy): domain Eukaryota; kingdom Viridiplantae; phylum Streptophyta; class Magnoliopsida; order Poales; family Poaceae; genus Dactylis; species Dactylis glomerata. Next base: position 2,165,943 of record QXEO01000553.1, read on the forward strand.
CATGGCGATGAAGAAGGCCTCCGGTGGCGATTCCCCTCTCTGGCAGGGTGCCGGGAAGAGCTTCTAGACCCTCCCAATCTTGGGTCGACGACGGCGGTGGATCGCGATGTGTTTCTGCAAAAATTGATCGGGTGTTTAGGTTTTCCCGTCAGGGGGTCTTTATAGGCGAAGGGGCGGCGCCAGAGGTGGGCCAGGGTGCCCTCACCATAGGGCGGCGTGGGCCAGGGGTAGGCCGCGCCCCTGGTGGTGTGGCCACCCTGTGGCCCCCCTCCGTCTCCTCTTCAGACTTCTGGAAGCTTTGGTAAATATCTGGATGTTCGGCTTTTGTTTCGTCCAATTCCGAGAATATTTCCTGTGTAACTTTTCTGAAAACAAAAACAGCAGAAAACAGGGAACTGGCACTGTGGCATCTTGTTAATAGGTTAGTTCCGGAAAATGCATAAAAATGCCGAGAAGTGTAACGAAACACTAAGCAAATGGTGTAAGAACAAGCATGGAGCATCAAAAATTATAGATACGTTTGAGACGTATCAGCATCCCCAAGCTTAACTCCTGCTCGTCCTCGAGTACGTAAGTGATAACAAAAGAATAATTTTGAGGTGACATGCACCAACACAATCTTGATCATCTATGTAAGCATTGAGTGCTGGGATCAAAGAACTTAAAACATGGGCATGAAAGACATAATCTTGATAGAAGAAACTTAGCAACCATGTTATAACATGAAAAAGAACACAAACGAAAGATCATGAAAATGAAACAATGAAAGTCAAACGTGTGTTCAAATCATATGGAAAAACATAGAAATGGTTTTCAGCTTGTCCTTCATGAGAGAGCAAAACATAAATGCATAGGACACCTTCAAGTTTAAGAGGGCGACTAGATACAAATAATTTAAGAACAAGTGAAACCAAAATCATGAATCAATCAATGATAAACTTTGGGACTATGCACATTAAACTCAGAATGACAACTATGCTCTCTTAGACGGTGCATAAAGATAGAAGGTAGTGACTCAACAAAAAAGTAAAAGAAAGGCCCTTCGCAGAGGGAAGCAGTGATTGCAAGTTTTATAAACCTTTAAAAATTATGGTACTTACTAGCTTTGAGCTCTCATTGCCCCCATCATAGGCATCTTGAATGGTTAAAGTTAATGTGAGTACAATTATGAAGCATATGCTTGACAAATCATAAGTTGAAAACCTCGTGTCCTGTGAAGTACGAATACCCAAACTTCATGCTACTCGACTTAGAGTCCCAAGTAAGCTCTTGTCATTGTAAGTATACACATATCATCGAGAACTGCCAACGGGGTACCTCCATGCCCGATGACATGGAACAAGCCCACATCAAAATGACAGGACAAACAGACAATGAACACCTCCGCATCTCTTTTATTTACCATTGGTATAGCTTTTTATTTTGAGATGCGTCGTTGAATATTCACTATGGGCATGCTGTAAATTTCCACCATGAATTATGCATGGCATAGATTAGCGGACCAGGCATTTCTATAACACGTATACAAACTCCATGATCCCGCAAGATTCCCAATTTATTTCACATCGCGAGTATCCATAAACAAAAGATCACGATATCAACTCAAATAAGAAGTGCAATGTTGAAAGCTTACCCCATGATGGCATGGTTTGGCTAATTTCCAACTTACAACTTGCAAGCATAACAACTCATCATAAGAGAGCCACAATGTCAAATTTTTAAGAATGAGAAAAGTAAAGTGTGCCATCACGTTCGTGAGAGCTTTACTGACCAATTTTCGCATAACACCAAAAGAGTTTAATTTGAAGGATAGATAAAAGCAAGTCAAATGTACTTTGGAATAGCAAATTGCTAATAGGTATGTATGGTGGACACATTGGAACAACTTGGTTTTTGGGAGTTGGATGCACGAGTAGAGCTCATACTCAGTACAAAATGAGGGCTAGCAAAAGACTGGGAGCGACCAACTAAGAGAGCAATAACGGCCATAATCATGCATAGCGACAAAACATCATTAAGAGAAGCATAAAATGGTATCAAAAGTCAAAAACTAAATGATCATAGAGGCTTATTGCGACTTTGTATGAGTCAAACATGTTGTAAGCATGTGCCAAGTCAACCCAAATAAAGCATCAAGGAGAAAACCAAATAAATGCTTCCATAAAATAAAAACAACGCATGATTTTTTCAAAGGCTCATTAAGAAATCTCAGTCATTTAAGACAAGTCATGCTATAGCAAAACCACTAAGCATACTATCAAAATGATATCAAGCACGACATGCAAAAAGTCTAAGCCGCAGTCTAAACAAGCTCCTTTTTGTACCACTTTTTTGCATATTTTTTTTCTCTTTTCCAACACCATTCAAACCTTTTTGAAACAACTCTTTTAATGAAAACCAACATGGACTAGAGGTCAAAATACACCTTGATATAAAGATATAACAAGATCTAAATAAAAATCAAGACGAAAAATGAAAGCTAAACGCAGTAGCAGAAAAAGAGAACACTCGTTGAACGATAAGAGTGAAAAACAGAGTGTTCTTGGCAAATGAAAAGCAAGGCAACTTCTCCAAAAGAAATTTGTTGGGGTCCAACCATTTATTGCAGCAAACAAAACTAAACAAAACTGAAAACTAAAGACAAGACGCTCCAAGAAAAACGCATAGTACATGAAGCAATAAAAATATAGTGTGTTGAAAGGTGACCTGATTTTTGCCGATGAAGAAGGGGTGCCTCGGGGGCATCCCCAAGCTTTGACACTTATACCTCTTGGATATTTATTGGGGTGCGGTGGCATTCCCAAGCTTGAGCTTTTGTCCATTCTTCAACTCATCTCATCATTCTCCAATCCCTACACTTGAAAACTTCCTTCATACAAAACTAAACACAATTCTATTAGCAACATTAGTGTAAGCATAATAATGAATCAACCCCTTTTTGCTTCAGATTTCAACTCAAAACCACCATATATAAAGCATATACTACTGTAGCAACTTCCCCAAAAGTTCCGTGATCAAAAGAACTCAAAAAGAAAGCGATCGAGAGGCAAACATAAATAGTGGCAGAAATCTGTCAAAACAGAACAGCTGACAAAGGTCGATTTTTAGAGGGTTTTCTGTTGCTCAAATAAAAAAGTGTATAACTAATGAAAGTTTGGATATAACCTGGGACATATGCACAAGAAATCGCAGGTGAAAAAGATATTCTGAGAATTTTCACAAATTTTTACGGTTCAGCACCGAAATCTGTTTCAGGACAGCAGCATCCCCAAATCTTACCTCACTCAAATTAGAGGTTTCTCTTGGCACAACAATGAAATAAAAAGGATAAGGAGCAGTTATTACAGTAGTAATAACTTCCAAGACTCAAATAAAAGAAAAAGAACTGAAAGTAAAATAATGAGTTATCTCCCAAGAGTGCTTTTCTTTAACCCCTTTGAGCTAGGCGCAGAAAGGTGCAAATCAAGTATTTTCGAAAGAGGCATTAAGATCATCTACAGAGGTCTTTTCAATAAGGCATTGTATTGCATCCACATAAGTTTTTGAAGACCCCTTGTGATCACACTTTGGTTCACTCAAATCACTAAAAAGATTTTTAGGACAGATCCAATCAAAATTGTTTTCAAAAGCCTCATGCAATCCCAAGAGTTTGCTAGGTATTGGTACTTGGGTTTCTTCTTTGGTTGTACCAACAACATTAACAGGCGAACCAAGCATATTAAAGCGCTTAAAAACTTTCTTAGCTTCAATGGCAACGTCTCTAAATTCTCTACGCAAAGTCTCCAAGATAAAATCTTTCTTTTAGGAGTCTTAAATATCATGAAGCTTAAGAAACATGTGTTGCATAAAAGGATTAAGGCTAGCAAACCTAGCTTGCAACATGTGAACTAAATAAGCAGAAGCAACTTGATAACTAGGAGCAAGCTCAGCCAAAGATTTATCCTCAACATCTTTATGCATGCTAATATGATTAAAGAACTCCACAATGTTACTTTTCCCAATAATAGAACCACTACCTACTGAAAGGTCCTCCAAAACATACTTAGGGAACAACATAATGAACCAAGAGTAATGAAGTAACAACTATAAGGAAACTATTTTTTTTGTATTTTTGATAAAATGATGCAAGTAAAAATAAAGTAAAGCAAAACTAAAACAAAGTAAAGGATGTGCGTGCAAAACTCCCCTTGCAGAAGTCTTCTTTTTCCCCGGCAACGGCGCCAGAAAATTAGCTTGATGCGGGCAGGATGACCATCCAGTTGGGAACCCCAAGAGGAAGGTATGATGAGCACAGTAGCAAGTTTTCCCTCAGTAAGAAACCGAGGTTTATCGATCCAGTAGGAAAAAGCCAAACTTAAGAAGGTGATGCTTGCTAGCTTCGTGACACTCCAGCAAGGGCGCCGTTTACGATTCTTGTTGGTGCGCCTTCAGCTAGTAGCAACGTGGAACCTGCACACAACACAACCAAATAATTTGCTCCCAACTTACAATGAGGTTGTCAATCTCACCAGTTTGCTGTAAACAAAGGTATGAGCGTATCGAGTGGAAAATAGTAGTAGTATGCGAGAAAGTAAATAGTGCGAGTAATAGTAAAACGATGTAACAATATAAAGGAAATTGGACCGGGGTCCATAGTTCACTAGTGGTGTCTCTCTATAAAATAAATAACAACATGCTGGGTAAACAAATTACAGTTGAGCAATTGATAGAATAAAGATAACGTGCATATGTCACGAGGATCACTATGAGATTTACTCTGGGCGTTACAACAAAATACATAGACCTCCATCCAACTGCATCTATGACTAATAATCCACCCACGGGGATATCGTCCGAACACCCCACGAGTATTAAGTTGCGAACAACAGATAACTGCATTAAGCAAAGTGTGTAATGTAAACAAAACAAATGTCCTTGGACACAAGAATGTTGTTTTCTCCCTAGTGGCAATAGCACATCTACAATCTTCGAGGTTTCTGTCACTCCCCCAGATTAAATAGAGGCATGAACCCAACTATCGAGCATAAATACCCCCTCTTGGAGTCAATAGTATCTACTTGGCCAAGATAGCTACTAACAACGGAGAGCATGCAAGATCATAAATAACATAGAGATAACATAAGATAATATTCAGCACATCAACTTAACATAACACCAATATTCATCGGATCCCAACAAACACAACATGTAGAATTACATAAAGATGATCTCGATCATGTAAGGCAGCTCACGAGATCTAAACATGAAGCACATGGTGGAGAAGACAACCATCTAGCTACTGCTATGGACCCATAGTCCAAGGTAGACTACTCACTCATCGCGCCGGAGGCAAGCATGGCGATGAAGAAGACCTCTGATGGCGATTCCCCTCTCTGGTAGGGTGCCGGGAAGAGCTTCTGGACCCTCCCGATCTCGGGTCGACGACGGCGGCCGATCGCGATGTGTTTCTGGAAAATTGATCGGGTGTTTAGGTTTTTCCCGTCGGGGGGTCTTTATAGGCGAAGGGGCGGCACGGGCCAGGGGTAGGCCACGCCCCTGGTGATGTGGCCACTCTCTGGCCCCCCTCCGTCTCCTCTTCAGACTTCTAGAAGCTTCGGTAAATATCTGGATGTTCGGCTTTTGTTTCATCCAATTCCAAGAATATTTCCTATGTAACTTTTCTGAAACACAAAAACAACAGAAAACAGGGAACTGGCACTGTGGCATCTTGTTAATAGGTTAGTTCTGGAAAATGCATAAAAACGCCACGAAGTGTAACAAAACACTAAGCAAATGGTGTAAGAACAAGCATGGAGCATCAAAAATTATAGATACATTTGAGACGTATCACCTGGGCCTTCTCTCCTATTATCTGGGAATAGAGGTCACACAATCAGATGGCAAGATTACGGTGTGCCAAAGGAGCTATGCCGAGAAGATCATCGAGGCTGCGGGACTGAGCAACTGCAACAGTAGCCGCACCCCGATGGAATGTCGTCTAAAACTGAAGAAAGACAATGATGCAGCTGAGGCAGATAAGTCTCAGTACAGGAGTGTGATTGGTAGTCTCAGATACTTGGTGAATACTTGCCCTGATCTCGCATACACAGTGGGAATTGCAAGTAGGTTTATGGAAAATCCAAGCACAACTCACTGGGGTATGGTGAAACAAATTCTGAGATATGTGCAAGGCACATTGGCATATGGATGCTGTTACAAGAAAGGAACAGGAACATCAGTGCTTGTTGGTTACAGTGGCAGTGATCATGCAGGAGATCATGATGATCGCAAGAGCACATCTGGGGTGGTTTTCTTCCTCGGCAGCAACATTATCACCTGGAGCTCACGGAAGGAGAATGAAGTGGCTCTGTCTTCGTGCGAGGCTGAGTATATCCCTGCAGGAGCAGCAGCATGTCAAGGTGTTTGGCTCACTCGTCTGTTGGGAGATCTGACTGGAAGAACACCTGAAAAATTCAATCTGCTAGTGGACAACAAGTCAGCAATTGCTCTATGTAAAAATGTTGTTCTTCACGAGCGCAGCAAACACATTGACACCAAATATCATTTCATCAGAGAGTGTGTCAAAGAAGGACAACTTGATGTGGAATGCGCCCAGAGGAGCAGCTGGCCGACATCCTGACCAAGGCCCTGGGATTCGTGAGGTTCATCGAGCTGCGAAGACTCCTGGGCATCATCGAGGTGCAGGATTAGGGGGGAGAAGTGTTGTGCTAAACCTGCACTCCCGTAGGGTTTTAGAGCTGTGTCTTTGACACTTTCAGTTTCGTCAGAATAAGGACCTGTTCGTCTGTGAACGAGGCCCGTAGAGATCGGCTCATGCAATAGGCACGTCGTAGCTAGGTAGTTTGTTTCCATTTAGGTAGCTAGATCGAGCTAGAGGAAGTAGTCGTAGGATGGTGCGGCAAGATCGGATCCTAGCTTGTTTTCAGGACGTGGTTAGACACAATCCTTCTCTGTAATCCTTTATATTCAGTTAAAGAAGACCAGAAAAGCTGCACTCTTTTATGCAGCACAAACTTCCTCTTGCCTGTCTATCGTGTTTGATCGCGAGAGAGAGAGCAGTGAGGGAGAGATCGTGTGAGTTGAGAGATAGACAACAACACGTCCCCCTAGGGTTTTCCCGTCGAAGGAAATTTATAGGCGGAAGGGCGATGTCAGGGGGTGGACCAGGGGTCCACACCACCTAGTGGTGCGGCCAGGGGGTGGCCCGCGCCATCCTATGGTGTGGCTGCCCTCTGGGCCCCCTCCGTCTCTCCTTTGGACTCCGTTTTTGTGTCAGGTAAATAGGAACTTTGGCTTTTGTTTCGTCCAATTCCAAGAATATTTCCTGTGTAACTTTTCTGAAACACAAAAATAGCAGAAAACAGGAACTGGCACTGTGGCATCTTGTTAATAGGTTAGTTCCGGAAAATGCATAAAAATGCCACAAAGTGTAAACAAAACACAAAGCAATTGGTGTAAAACAAGCATGAAGCATCAAAAATTATAGATACGTTTACGACATATCACACCGTTAAAGGAATATTGTTTGGAAGTTACTACCAAAGAATTAATGTTGGGTTATTACCGTCGGTGACAAGGGTTAACTCGCTAAATGTCCTAGATGAAGGACTTAGGATCGGGAAGAGGAAGATTGTTATCCTCGATGAGATCGACGCCTCCTTGGACTCTACCCGCGAGACCTACGTCCACGGCAGCCACATCTTCTAAGGCAGCCACCACCGCTGTTTACTGCGAGGCCCCGATGATATATCCCCCGGCCGACTTTTGTCTTTGGGATTTCTATTTTCGTGCCCTCGGGTCCTTAGTTGTACTCAGTTTTCCCCAGCTTGTTAGTTTTTCCTCAGTTTTCCCCAAGCCGTTGTCTGAAACCCTCAGAAGGAGCTCGGACGGGAGGATTCCCGTTAGTTGACCGTTCCGTGCTGATGTGTGGGGCCGCGTCGCGTGGGGCTGGTAGAAAGGGACCGCGTGGGACAGGACGAGACCGCGTTTGGTTGTACGTGAGAGCTCGGTTCTGTCTCTCTTGGGCCAAATTGGCATTGCCTTTTCAGAGCGCCTTTTTCCTCTCTCTCTGTAATAGTTCTCTCTCTTTTCACCAAATTAGTATCAAATCTAGAGAAGCTTCTATTTCTGTCTTTCTTTAATGATTGTTGCCTTTTGGCCCTCGTTTTTTGCCCATTATGGTAACAAATCTAGAAGCTAATCTAGAAGCTAGTATAGTACAATACATAAACTGCATACAACAGCCAAAAGCAGCCAATAACGATGTTAATGTTCACGACAAACTAAGCTGAAAATAATACAAGACGCAATGTATGCCCAACATGAAGGTTCTTCATTCTTCATCATATATTTCGTCGTCGCTATATTCCATGAGACGAAAAAAATATTGACTGAACTCCTTCCGTCTGCAGTGTGCAGCCAATAGATCCTCCAAACGGTATGGCCTTTGTTCTATTTTCAGACCGTCGTAATTTAATCTATCCACATGTCGTGGCCACTCATCCCAGGCCTTTCTATCATCAAAGTACTGTCTGATATAACCGAAATCCACATAATAGATGCAGCCAGGTCGAACTGTCGGGTGCACTCTGGTGTCGACGGAGATACACCGTTTATAACCGACGAAGAAGGCACGACTGCCAATGTTGACGGCATGGAGAGAGCGGTTCTCAGTGTCCACACGGTACACCAATGGTTGACCTTCCTCCAAATGCATGTTGCCACTGCCGCCGCCCAACAACACAAGCAGCAGATCACCATCAGACTTCACAAGGTAGAACTTGTCATTTCCAAGTTCTGGAAATGAAAATAGTGTCTCCATGTTGACAGTGCTCGCGCGCTTCTCCAACTGGACATTGTTGGTGCACACTAATGTTCCGAACTCAAAATTGTTCACAGCTATTGCATACAATTCACCATTGAACGGGGTAATGCAATGCAGAGAATCATCCTCGATCGAAAATCTTCCTTCTCCCCAATCTTCTACATCTATATCCTTAGTAGGAGAGCTCTCATCGACCCAAGCAATTTCATTGGGGTAACCTGTGCAAATGAAGACCATAGTCAGGGACTTCATTACAGCGACTGACTCCACAATCATAGATGGCATCTGCGCCTCAAACGTAGCATTCAATGTCTTTGTGAGTGGGTTCAGAAGCCGTATCTTGTGCGGCTGGTTCCTCTAGCCAAGCACGATGACGCCACGGTAAAAGCCGATGAAGTAGTATCTAAAAGGGAGTTGATGAAGATAACATTCAGCACTTAGATGTTCACGATTGAAAATAAAAATAGATGAACTCTATAGATCGATGGAGGAATTTGAACCTTGCATGAACTTCCGTTAGATCGATGGTGACGTAGCGGGATGTGCAGAGGTGGAGGAAGGAGAACTCAGCGGTGCGTGGAAGGGCGTGCTCTACCATGATCCATTCATGCAGGTGCACGTCGGGCTCAGGTAAATCTGAGCGCCAATTAGTACAAACTTGCCTCAAAGCAGAGTAGGTGTCCACGTACTCCTCGTTCGCCAGTAAGCAGGCGCCGATCTTGTGAAGTGGTCCGTCAGCCCTGAGAGAGGCCCAGTTCATGGAGGCGCCGCGCCTGGATGCGCCGCCCTCGGAGGCGATGGGCTCGGCGGCGACGGGCTCGGATGCGACGGGCTCAGCGGCGATGGGCTCAGATGCGACGGGCTCGGAGGCGACGGGCTCGGGGGCGACGGCCGCCGGCGCATTCTTCCTCTCCACCGCCGGCAGGGGAGTGCGCGTAGGGCGGCTGGGGTTTTTTAGAGAAGGTGATGGGACGTGAGAGGCGTGGTTGCGTGTGTGAGTTATAATGAGACTGTGTGCAGAGGGAGGGAGAGAGGGGCTCTGTACTGGAAAAGTGACGGTTCGTCTCAGCAGTTGACGTTTTGGTCTCAACACGCGCACCGCGCAGCTAACCGCTGCTCACCGCGACACGCGTCCGTGGGACTACACGTCAGCACCGTTACGTGTACTCAGTTCTACCCTCGAGTCTTACACTGGAAAAATATCTATACTCAGTTTTCCCCTCGAGTACTAATACTGGCTAGTGCAATATACTCAGTTTTACCCTCAAGTGGCTGGTCAACAGAGAGTCAACAAATGGGATTAAGCTATCTAATTGAGTCATTTCATGCGCAAAAAAATTCAAAAAAATAAAATCATAGTGCCTCCTACTCATGGAGTCTTGTTACGCGACCTGCCACGTAGACAATCATATATAAATCAAGTTTTAACACAAATGGCCACTTCTCAAATCACTAGTAGGTATGAAGGTTCATGGCTTTCCACTCAAACCCCTTCTCAAAACATCTATACCCAAAATATAGTTTGTCTGAATGAGGCCATAATTTTTACACTCATGTATATTTGAATTGCTAATACTTTGAGGTAGGCCAACCTGGGTTTCATTCTACAAAACATGTGTTTTTATTTTTCTAAATCTCTTATTTGAATTCCTTAGCCTGTTTACTATTTACTTGCCCTTGTATCCTTGATACTACTCAATTTTACCCTCTCCCTTCTCACAGAATCCCAAACTTGGCCTGATTGGTCGAGCTGTTGTCACACGGATCGTGCCCACCTACCGTCGATCCTATGATCTAACGGGCAGGATCGTTCCACCCTCTCTCTATCTATCGGTGGCAAACTACTACCCCTCTATGTATGCTAAATGACGAGTTTGCCACCGGATTCAACAAGTTGGGTAATCACGAATTTCTTGTAGGCATTACTTTTCACGGTAAAATGATAAACTATCACGAATTTCCATTTCTTGTAGGCTTTACTTTTCACGGTAAAATGATAAACTATCATGAATTTCCATTTTTTTAGGCATTACTTTTCACGGTAAAATGATAAACTATCACGAATTTCCATTTCTTGTAGGCATTACTTTTCATATTGAAATGATAAACTATCATGAATTTCCATTTCTTGTAGGCTTTACTTTTCACGGTAAAATGATGAACTATCACGAATTTCCATTTCTTTTAGGCATTACTTTTTTGTTGAGATATAAACCACCCCCACAACGGTCATCTCCTCCTTAATTTATTGTGTAAACCCCACAACGGTCATCTCTACCTTAATTTATGGTGTAAACCCCACAACAGTCATCTCTCCCTTACAAACCCCCACAACGGCCATCCCTCATGTCAATAGGTTCTGCCTCTCTCTTCTTCGTTTCTGCCTCTCTCTTCTTCGTTCACATACACTTGATCCATTGCCATGGCTTCCACATCTCGGACGCCGACCGGAAGGGGAAGGGGAAGGGGAAGGGGCGGCCAGGGTGATGGATCATCATCATTGCCACCACCATCGTCAACACTGCCATTGATCATAGAGGAGTTCTTCATCACCATCTATGAAGACCCTTTGGCCAAGAAGGTACGTACGCGTTCCCACATATATGATGCATGTGATTAATTATGTGCATATTCTAAAAAACCTTTAATTTCAAACGATCGGCGCTCGATCTCTTTGCAGGCACTCCCACAAAAGTTTGCGGATTATCTTGACGGCCAGGAGCCCGCAAAGGTGTATCTGCGAGCAGCTGACTGCGGTCCTCGTCTCTGGACCGTGGAGGTCCTATTTGACGGACAAGGCCGAATGTACCTCGACAAGGGCTGGGAGAATTTCGCCATCGCGCACGGTGTGGATTTTGGCTGCTTCCTACACTTCAAATATGAAGGCGATTATGTGCTCACAGTGAAGGTGTTCGACGGAACAACGTGCATGAAGTACTACTACACGGACGACGAAGATACTGACGATGAAAGCGACGATGACGTGAAGCCATGCATCTAAGGGGATTATGACCAAGAATATATATGTAGCTTCATATGCATCGATTTATAGATCTAGCTATTTTCTATATATTATGCATTTAAAAATAATAGGGAATCGCAATTTCCACTATGATTCGAGCACCACAGCCTCCAAACGATGCCGATGCCGATATCGGCATGGTCAGAACGGCTATGCATGCTCGCCGCCACTGCTAGGTCACCGTCGGGATGCACCCTTAATCTCGTCCCCTCATTCGATCACTGACACACCAGAGATACCGCCGAGGCCAATGACGAACGTACATGCTGATGCCAATACCGAACATGCACGCCGCTGTGGGCACGGCCACGCCGCCCCGCTATGCTGGACGCCACAGACCACCGCGAGGTCTTTCCCTTCGCCACCACACTCCCCTAGCACCCATCTATACACGCCAGAAAGGAGAGACACTAGTTTTCTCTACATTGCTCGCGTTCGTGTCCGACACCGTCAGTCAAAGTGTTGAGGTCGTCGTCGATGTCCTCGACCATTTCTTCTCTTCTTTGCATGGTTAAACGCGTCTAGTTCATATCTATCTAATGCGTCTGGTCTCGCCTCATGCAGTTCTTTGTGGACGTCGATCTCATCTCGGCACCCCGCAGGCCACCTCCTCTGTGCCATCGCTGTAGAGCTCCATTAAAAAATCTAATCATACCCCTATATTGCCCCTTGTATCAGCGTCATGGCCCCACTTGTCATTCGATATACCGAAGCCCCACTGGTCCGTGTTTTGGTCAGGGATACGGCGATGCTTACGGTCAAACAAAGATGGATGCTCTGACATGTCTTTGCGGGCTCTACGTGGCCCCACTAGTCAGCAGTTAACGGTCAAAGGTGTTCAACCGTCGGGCAACCAGCCGTTCCAGCACTTGTGACGGTTTCAGACAAGGGCTTGGACAAAACTGAGGAAAAACTAAGGAGCTGGGGAAAACTGAGTACAACTAAGGACCCGAGGGCACGAAAATAGAAATCCCTTTGTCTTTCTATCTAGGGTACTCTAGGGTAGTCTGAATGTAAGAATCACCGATGAATGTATGCAAGAATGAACTCTAACTGTGCGTGAATGTATGCAAGAATGTATTTATATATATTTTTAGGATACCATCTATCTATATTTGCTTTTAGATGTTTTGTAGCGCACGTAACATGATCCCAGCCTAAATCGGTATGACACTTGTCTCCAGACGGCCCCACTACTCAGACTTGAACGACAAAAGGAGACCCATCCCTATGCGGCCCTACTCATCAGATTTGAACAGCCAAACGAGAAACCATCCCTACGTGGCCCACTCGTCAGATCTGAAGGGCCAAATGAGAAAACCATCCCTACGCGGCCCCACTCGTCAGTGAAGGGCCAAATGAGAAAACCATCCCTACGTGGCCCCATCAGTCAACACTTAACCGTGACCGCCAGCACTTAACCTTCACGGTCAGCATGTAACGGTCAAGGCTGGTGATCGATGGGAGACCCTCATCCCGAGCGTTTGTGACAGTTTCATACAACAAAGAGGGCAAAACGTGAGGAGAAGTTTTAAAGATGGGGAAAAGTGAGTAGAACTAATGAAAGAGGGGCACCCAAATAGAATTCCCTTCATAATATGTCATCCACATATAAGAAAGTTGACATGGGTCCCACTTGAAATATGTCATCTACATATGATGTCGGAAAACTATTTTATTTCAGCTCCCACCCAGTTTAATATAAATAGGTTCTCTCGATATTTTGGACTCTTCCAAAATCCTTTGACCATTCATCAAAACGAGTTAATCGTGAGGTATTAATCTCCAATAGGGTGAAAACATTGCCATTTCTTAAACAAATTTTAAGAGCTTGCAATTTTGACAACCTAGTGATTTTAATTTCTTGAAAGACTTAAGCAATGCTACATTTATGTAGTCAACTCATTGAATTTGTCAAAACACCTTTTATGACAAATCGAGCTTTTATGTCCTTTCTTTAAAGTTTCATTTCTTCCTTATAATCTTGCATTAACCGGAAGACTAAGTAACATCTTTACTTAATAAGATCAAGTACGTTTACTTTCCGATCTTAAACGTAACTTCAGGATTTCAATATAACTCCAAGTCATTTTTCGCATTTTGGTCCGCCATTTCTTCATAGTTTGTAGGTATGTCTTATTCCAATAACATGACAAGTAAATCATGAATTATAATTTCGTGTTGAAGCACAAAATTTATTGATGAATCCTACTTCAATAAAAGACTTTAATTATATGATCATTATATCGGGATCAGTAGTTTTGGAAGAAATTCTAAGAAGCCCTTGCAAGAAATCACCTATACTTGGTCAGCTTGGTCTACAAGAAATCATACTTGTTGCAGCATGGTATATATGGTGGCAAAGGAGAGAAGCTGTGAAAGGAGAAAAGGTGGCACCAGCAGCTAGGTCAGCCTTTTCTATTCAAGCTCTAACTCTGAACTACGGTTTGGCTGCAGAGAACACTTTACCAAAGCAGGTTCAGTGGTGTAAACCACCTCTCAAAAAGTACAAAGCCAACATTGATGCAACATTTTATCCCAGCAGGATGGGTGCAGTGGCGATGCTGATCCGGAATGACCATCGTGAATTAGTAATATTAGGGGGAGCATGGCCAAAACAGAACCTCCTAGACACTACAACTGCGAAAGCTGATTGCTGATGTTGGCTGTTCACCAGCTATTGTTGAATTGGATTGTCTCGAGCTGATCGATGCTTGTAATGGGGTAAATGATCTCAGGGGACCACATACAACGATACTCGCAGACTGCTTTCAAATCTCTCAACGAATAGGCGGAATTACGTTGAAGCACTGTCCAAGGGAGGTTAACAAGGTGGCACATAATTTAGCAAGATTGTGTTTTGATGCTGATAGAATTATTTCCTGGGATGGTGATCCACTCAGATTAGTCCTACAAGATGTATTAAACGATGTAACTATACTTTGATTGGAGCAGCAAGTTTTAGAGGCAATCTTTTCCTTATCAGGGTATCTAAGAGGTCTGGAAGGTTTTTAATGAGACAACTTAGTAGCATAATATATTTATGTGTTTTCAAAAAGAAAGTCAGTATTCTAATAAAATGTGGGTAAAAGGATATTCTTTGGTTACTCCTTAATTTGGGGCTCAAAGCTAATACACGCATTAGAATGGGAACATCTAGAGATCAGGTGACTGATCTCTAACTAGAGATCAGTCGCCTAACATCATCTTTTTTCTTTTATGTTTTTTCTAAAATTTGAACAATTTTAAATTTCGAATTTGGTTTTTTAATGCATGTACAAATAGTTGACTCTTAGTTGCGACCCACTTGTAACTAGATAAAATTAAATTACGGCATCCTTACACCTAGTAAATTGTACTTGTAACCCACTTGTAACTTGAAAGTCTCAATTGCACACACTTGCAAAATAAATAAGACCACACTTGCAACTAAAAAACTCAGTTGCGATCCACTTGCAACTATAAAAAAAATTCAGTTGTGACCACTTGCAACTGCTAAATTGCAGTTGCAATTCATTTGTAACTGAAAAATCTTAGTTGCACACCACTCTGCAAATTAGATAAAACTTAGTTATAACCCACTTGCAACTGAAAAAAAGTGTTGCGACCCACTTGCAACTAGAAAAGAGTCAGTTGCGACCCACTTGCAACTAGTAAATTGTAGTTGCAATTCACTTGCAACTGGGAAATCTCATTTGCAACCCACTTATAAACTAGATAAAACTCAGTTGTAACCCATTCGTAACTGAAAACTTCTGGCTACAACTCACTTTCAACTTTCACACTAGCACAAATCACGACATACATAAATGCAAATTTTTTTGGCATCCCACTTATAACTCAAAAAACTCAGCTACAACATGTATACATTTACACTGTAGATAAGAAAGAGAAAGACAAAAACAAATTCAATAAAAGAAAATATTCTATATCGAACCAGAGAAAAAAGTAAAAGGAAAAATAAAGAGGTGACTAATCTCTAACTAAAGATCAGGCGCCTGTTTTCTAGCAAAACCGCATTAGAAAAGCATTAAATTACATACAGGGAGGTATTCACTATTCAGTGTCATGCAATAAAGTAAATTAGATCTACTTACAGCTATAAATCAATGTAAATTAATATATACATATACAATTAATGGTTTCCCTTTTTTGCGCAAATGATACTATGTATAGATGGAGTATGTGTACATCCCGCCCTATATATATATCCTTTCTATTCAGCACAAACGGCACAAACCCAAAGTGGACTTCGTTTTCCTTACGACGATAATGGCAAAATCTCCACGGACGTTTCTAACCCTCATGTGTCTTCTACTTCTACACAATAGCCTTCAAGTCCATGGTATGTTCATCATATACATTCAGATCTTCAATCTTGTCATCCCGTGCAATCTTGTGATGTATAATCTGACATGTTTGCACGAATAATCAAATTTGGTCTTTGATCCATCAAATTTGGAGTTTTCGTCTATACTATTAAGTTTTGACTTGTGTTGTCGAATTGGATCTTGACGTAGTAGGTGCAGTTAGTTTATCATGCTATCACCCACAAGAAATGTAATTGTATATGCTATATTTGATGAACAGGAGGAGTGGAAGCCAACATCATCAAAACAGTACAACCAACAAGAAGGGTTTTGCAAGCAACTTATTTACCTCCACTACTAGGAAAACCCTTATCCATGGGTCCATTATCTGTGGAGCACTACGTTTCGGTGCTCCACAGATAAGTATCCGTGGCGCACCACATATAGGTGCTCCACAGATATCATCTTACCCGTGGCGCACCGTGAAGGAGATGCGCCATGGATAAGTGGGCCCCATCGAGCACCAGGGCCTGGGGTGTCAGGCCCCCATATCCGTGGCGCATGTATATGTGGTGCGCCACACTGCATTGGGGGTGCGCCACACATAGTGTGGATACCCGTGGCGCACCACATATACATGCGCCACGGATATGTGTGGGCCCACCCTCTGGAAAAGGTGGCAGACATATCCGTGGAGCACCACTTAGAGGTGCGCCACGGGTATATATATATCTGTGGAGCACCATTTTGAGGTGCGCCACGGATATGTCGTACCTACCACTATAAAGGTGCCATCTTCCCCTACCTCCCACTCCAAGCTCCCACCGCGATGAACGTGAGGACCTATCAGGCGTACGGCATCAATGGTTACACATTCTACACCGAGAAAAAGGACCATAGCAGCAAACACCAGAACTCGGGGGTCACGATGCTGTCCTACGCGGACGAGGAATCCAGCGCGAACGTCCAGGCGTAAAATGAGCCATGGGTACTGGCGAGCCAGGTTGATCAATGCTTCTTCATTACCGACCCGGTAAGGCCTAGCCGCGTTGTCGTTAGGAGAGAAAAAAGGAGCATCATCGGAATGGAGGGAGCGGCCACCGAGCAAGACTTCGACAAGTACGGTGATCCCAAGATAGAAGAGGAATTCGACAAGTACGTACTTCGACAGGCCTAGTGATGCCGCTGGAAGAATGAAGACCACCCTACCCGCTAAAGGATGCCCGTACACGAGAGGAAATCCCCATGTTTTCGGGCTCAATTATTCAACCGCGACGAAGAAGGGCAAGAAGATCGTGACGAGTCGACGACGGTAGCTCGTTCGGAATCGACACCGGACAAACATGTGTCATTTTTTGGAGGAACAATCATATAAATGATTTTAGGTTTTTTGTAACAATGATATGATATATAGATGTCGGACTGGTACTATTTAAAAATTATTATTTTTAGAATAAGGAAATGTTATTTATTACAATATAGTAATTTTAAACTTTCTGAAATACAGTTTTTGTAAAAAGAAAAAAAGGTGGGAGGTCCAGGGTTCGAACCTGGCACCTCCCCAAACAGCCAGCGCGCGGGGAACACAACCACTAGGCTAGGTGGAGGTTGTTGTCTAGACTGCACTTCGGTGCGTTTTGAACTATACGAAGACGTACGTGGCACACCCCTATATGGTGCGCCACGCATAAGTTATCCGTAGAGCACCTCAGAGGGGTGCGCCACGCATATCCAAGACTTAGGGTAAAAACGCTTCGGCCCCTTTCTTCTCTCCCCACTTCGATCTCTTCCCCGCTCGAACCCTAGCCGCCGCGCTCGATCGCCTCCGCTCTGCCCCGCCGCGCTCGCCTCCGCTCTGCCCCAAGCCATCGCCGTCGTCTGTGGAGGAGCCGCCGCCGGCTTCTGTGGAGGAGCCGCCGCCGGCGTCTGTGGAGGAGCCGCCGCTGGCGTCTGCGGAGGAGTAGGAGCTCGCCGTCTTCCCCGACCTCGATCGCCTTCAACCCCGACTCGCTCAAGCTGCTCTAGGCCTCTTCTTCCCCGACGACGACCGGCCGTGCCTCTTCTTCCCCGACGACGACCGGCCGCGCCTCTTCTTCCCCGACGACGACCGGCCGCCCCTCTTCTTCCCCGACGACGTCGACCGCACCTATGTGAGATTTCCCCTTGGCCTCCCTCGATTGTTTCTCTTGTGCGCGGATTCCCAGTGATTTTGGGTGGAATTGCTGTTGCGGAGTCCAGTCTATTGCAAGCATAACATTAGCTAATAGAGCTATTTTAGGGTTTAGCAGATAATTTTAGCAGTGAAGGTCAAGGTCGATTTTTTTTGTCATAGATGTGAAGTTATAATATCAAACATTGTTTCATTTATTTTCCCCTTTATTTCATGTAGCTCTGTAATTCTTTGAAAATGACCTGTTTGAAATGTAAGCCAATAGGGCATGGAGATATGACAATGTACTTACTGTCTTTTAACACCTCATGCACATATAACTGTTTGAAAACAGTTTGGATGCAATATAGATATATATCATTTCAGCTCCAGATGAACAAAACTATTATGCATATATATGATCATACAAGAAAGAAATACTCCTACCCTGTAACTAAGTGATTCTTCCTCTCTATGCAAAGTTTAGATTGGAATTTTAATCATTTCGTGGCTTGCCTACATCTGATTGTTGGGTACCTGAGTTCTTTATAGATGTTGCCTTTTCCTACAATGTGCTAAACATAGTAAATTGGGTACAACATACAAATCATTGATTAACAGTCTACGTATGGATATATTGGAGTATATACTGTATTTTCCCATTTCATGGTCAGCAAAATTAATTGTCTTTTATTTCTTGGACTTGCTTTGTTCATAAACTAAGTTTAATGATAAATAGTATGGTCTGTACCATTGTGAGCTTCTGAAATGGCAGTATGTTTTTTTGAAGGGGCACTGAACCATATTTGACTTTATAGTGGGGTTGTGGTGTGCCATTTGCCCTCTAATTTGAGAGTTCTTTTTTTTGCTGGCTGGGGTTGTGGCGTGCTAGTACAACTGAATTGCCACTTAGCTCTGCAGCCTGTACAAAAATACCCTGCTGGTACAGTTAGCATGTTCAGAATTATAGAAATAATATACCAAGAGATACTAATCTTCAGAATATGGAATCTTGTGTCATAGTAAACACATGCTTTATTTTACATGGCCCATTTCTAAAAAAGTGTCATGGTCAGCGAAATTAAAACATGTTATGGTGTGCTATTTGGCCTCTAATTTGAGACTTCAGAGGGAGTTCTTTTTTATCTCCTGCTATTTATTGTTATTACTATGAGATACTTACTGTTATTACTGTGAGCTAGTCACTTGTGCATGTTTCTGTGAAACTCCAGAGCTAAGATACTACTGTTTTCTACTTACTGTTATTACTGGTGCCTGGAGCTAAGATTTTACTGTGAGCTACTTACTGTTATTACTATGAGCTACTGTGATGATGAATCTGTGATGATGTTTACTGTGATGATGTTTACTGTGATGATGAATCTTTGATGCTGAATCTGTGAGCATGTTGTCGACATGTTGTCGACAACTGTGTGTTGGAAAGGCACATTTTGTGTTTTTTTTGTGTGAATTGTTTACAGGTTTTTGAAAATGAGTGCCTATTACTCCCGAAATGTTAATTGATTTCTGTTTCGGTGAGAAATAGGCACTCCTAGGTAGCCATTTATAGGGGAGGTGCTGTCGAATTTTCTGATCGATTTTTTGTTGTACTAAATATTTTTCTCCTTTTGTTTAGTGCAAACATGTCGACCGGACACGTCAACGACGGCGCTGGCCCTTCTAACCAAATGAGTGTCGAAGAACAAGCCCGGGCGGCCAACTTGCCGTTTTGTATGCAATCCCAGAGGGTGGCCGAGGAGAAGGAAATAGACGTCATGGATGGAGACGGAGGTGGAGATGATCAGGGTGGAGACGAAGACTCTGAGGGTGGAGACGGAGACTCCGAGGGTGGAGAAGAAGACAGAGACTCCGATGCCACCACCAATGCTGGCGGCAAGCGCACCGATGGCACCGAGGATGACACCACCGATGGTGGATCTGCCCCGGCTTCTAAGAAGAAGAAGGCCATCAGGAAGGATCGGAACCCGCCGACGCTTGGCACAAAACGCGAGGATTTCACCGCCGTGAATGAAAACGGCGTACCCGTGGAGCCTAAAGCCCTTGCCGCGGGATACGGGACGCAGATCGGTTGCATCGTGCGGGAGACCGTGACTGATAAGGGTATAGTTAATAGAGCCCGTTAGTTGAGTACCCCTTAGGCCCGTTAAGCTAGGCCCAATTGTAATGATAGTCGATATACGAGTTCTTACCGTATGTCGATATTGTAATCTGTATCGGATCCTACCCGATCCTCGAGACCTGGCCACCTATATATAGGGGCCAGGAGAGGACGGTGTAGGCCAGATTGAAAGCAAGCCAGGTTGAACACCCAAGTTTACTTTCGATACACCCTTATTTCGATTAACCTTACCTTCGAGTTCATCCGATGCCCTCTTCCCCCGATCCTAAGTCCTTCATCTAGGACATTTGTCAAGTTAACCCCTCGTCAATTGGCGCCGACCGTGGGGACTCTGGGTGTTGGAATCATGAATTCGACAGCTCTTTCTCTTTTAGCCAATAGCAGTGCAGAACTCGACGGAAGTCAAGAAATAGTGTTAACAATTGGAAGTTTGAGCATCTTCATCGGACCATCAGGTTCATCCCGCCTCTCGGACTCGATGAAACCAGATCCATCGGCAAATACGCCCGAAAAAACAGCAACAATGGAATATTCTGAAGGCTCTTCCAGCGAGGTAAACTCGCCGGTCAGCTTAGGAGAAGTACAAAAAGGAAAAATCGCAGAGGACGACGAAACAACGGAAAATTTCGATGCCGGAGTCCAACTTGAAGATCTCATGATCTGCCTCGACGACATCTCAGACAAATCAACAGATACGTGGAAGACAGGGTAAGAGCTTTCTGAAGATAGTAACTCTATCTTCTTAAGCTTTAACAGCAACATCGGCAAACAATGCCAGGTGCTCGCCATTGTAGGAGACAATTCAGAAGAACTCGACGAAAACAACAACCCAGTGCTAAACCCAGCAAATATCGTCTGAGGAGCAAATCATCTAGCAGAAGGGGAAACAGCGGAATCCCTCGCAACAAGGGAAAAAATTCGACTATCAGTCGATGAATGGAGAATAATAAGGGAAGCTGTGGAAAATGGCACATCAGTACCATCCAATTCCAGCAAGGACATGCTCCTGGGGTATCACTATGCCCTGAGGCAGCAAGCAAAACAACTAGCAAAGGAAAAAGTAGAGATACAGAGAAGGAAAGACTCAGCCATCGCAGCCAGCAACGCCGCTCGCAGAGCACGCAGCGATGCATCACATACTAACGAAAGAAGAAACCGTCGACATGGTTCAAGGTACGAAAACCTCGAGTACTCAGAAAGACAAAGCATCTCCAAAAACCTCAACTCGTCTTTCCTATCGGTCGACGAGCAGGGGAACATCATACCAAAAACTCCTGAAGCAGCACTAGTAGCAGCGCAAGCATATCTGCTTACCACCCGACCAAGCCCAGGGGATCCTAGGGAACATATGCATAGGGCAGCATTGAACGGACTAAACATGGTGGGCCACAAGCTATCAGCAAAAGGAGAGGAAGCACATCACCACAAAGAAGCGCACAAGCTGAGATCACCTCGCCGTCACAATAGTCCTCGGCGCAGAAGTAGCAATCAACGATCTCGATCGCCATCACCAAAACAACATGGAGGAACCCGAAGATCCCGATCTCCAAACGAAAAACGCGACTATGAAGACGACGAAAAAGAGATGGGAGCATCGTGCTTTACCCGCAGGGTTCGCACCACACCAGTACCCAAGGGATTGAAATTACCTCACGATCAACAAAAGTACGACGGATCACGGGAACCACGGTCATGGCTCTCAGACTATCTACAAGCAGTACAAATATTGGGAGGAACCAAAGAAACAGCAATGCAAAGTTTGCAGCTACACCTCACCGGCGCAGCAAGGTCATGGTTGAGCAAACTAGAGAAAGAAACTATTGGAAGCTGGGAAGACCTCACAAAGCAATTTACACGCTACTTTAGGTCGACATACAAGCGGCCAACATCAATAGAAGAAGTCAAAGCGTGTGTGCAACAACGCGATGAAACACTCCGAGCATACATCCAAAGATGGAGTCTTATCAAAAACTCAGCAGTCGAAGTTTTAGACGAAAGAGCAATAGATGCGTTCATGATTGGATTAAGGCGAAGAGACCTAGTCGAAGAGATGGGAAGAATTAAGATGAAAACAGTATCAGACCTCATGGACGGAGAAGACGCATGCAACAACAAGCGTACGCGATCTCCAGAGGATGATAGGAGAAACAGATACGGAAGTCAAAGAAGACGACCCCGCAACTACGATAACTACGGCTCCCATAGCCAAGTAGCCGCAGGGTACAAGGACAACAGCTATCAGGGAAGTGATCGCAGAAGCTCAGGATATCTAAGCTACGGAAAAGAGGACTATAAAAAGTTTCCCACAAGAGAATCCAGAGAGTACAACCCGTCGCCAGAAGACATGCTCAACGGACCTTGTCACATACACTCAGCGTTCGTCGATGGGAAGCGAGTATCCAGGCATGCAATGAAAGATTGCACAACATTCTTGAAACTACAAGAGGCAGCATTAAACAAGCAAACTGAAGCAAGGCAACAAGGATACGAAGGAAGCAACAAACCTCTCACAAATCAGCAAGGGAACAATGGAGCTCTTCAAGGTCAAGACCAGCCAAATCAGGAACACAATGACGACGAAGGATACGTTCCATCTAAGGGACACATCATAGCAATGATACAACCTGTGCCCAAGTCGAACAAAGAAGAGAAGAGTATTACTCGACAAGTCAACCTAGCAGTCATTTCACCTCCAGCCACAACGGAATATCTACACTGGTCAGAACAACCAATCGAGTTCAACAGAGAAGATCACCCTATAACAGTACCTCGGCCAGGAAACGCGCCCTTGGTACTCAAAGCTCAAATCGGCGCATACGATGTCGAAAGAATATTCATGGATGCAGGAAGTGGAATCAATCTGATATATGCAAAAACACTCAGAGCAATGCATATATCACTAGAGTTCTTGAAGCCAACAGACTGTTCCTTTCATGGGATCATACCAGGAAGTGCTAATTATCCACTAGGTCGAATAGCACTCAACGTTTGCTTCGGCAACCGGCAAAACTACAGAAGAGAAAAGTTAGACTTCGAAGTCATGGACTGGCCATCTCAATATCTTGCGATCCTCGGACGACCCGCGTTTTTGCGATTCATGGCAGTGCCTCACTATACATATCTGGTACTCAAAATGCCAGGACCAAAAGGAATAATCACAGTAAAAGGAAGTTTTAAAGTCTCAGATCTCTGTGACAGGGAGTTCCACAAAATGGCGCAAAATTTTGGCATGATAGCCAACTATGCAGAGAAGGCGAAAAGCACGACTATAGAAGGCGTCAAGCTACTCGAAGGACGCGCTGCGGAGCCTGAGATGAAGAAACCACGAGTAGGAGCATCAGGAGAAGACAAAGAGACAGGAGAAGAAGAGAAGGCCATGACGACATAGTCATCAAGAACAACATAGTAGAGTAGAAGAATAAGGCTGTAAAAGCCACGAGTTATACCAGGGGCAATGCCCTCTAGATCCAGAACATAGGTCATAGGCCGGATCTCTTGGGTCACCCCATGTATCTTACATTACAAGTATAATAAAGACAAAACGTTTCTCACATTCTGAGTTTATGAGTCTTTCAAAAGAGGAAATGCGGCAAACGCATGAATCATACTAAAACGCTTTGAGAACAAATTTCAGACATAAAGTCACGAAATCAGAAACTCTCGCGTTCCATATATACATGAGTATTACAGCAACGGGTTATCAGAATCATCTACGCCTAAGGGATCTAAATAGTGGTACTCGCGGAAAAACGCAGCATCTGCTTCCAGCAGCCTAACTACAAGCCTCCGAGCAGGCTGCAAAGTATTCTCCATGTGTACTCGCAGACTAGCTCCACCAGGAGCCAAACTCAGGGACATAGTGCTATAATTGAGTCTTGGGTGCCACTTGCGTATCCACCCGAGAGCAAAATTGGCACCTGCCACTAAGTTCAGCTCTATCAATCTATGAATACGCTGGCTGGATCTGAAAGTATCAAGAAGAAGTAGGAAAGTTGCAGGCAGAGGGTTGCGAGGAAGCATAACAGAGTGCATAGTCACGAGAGCTCTCCTGCAGCCATCAACTGACTCGCCAATGTGTTGGGCGCGATCCTGAAGCAGTACAATAGCCTTCCGACGTCGAGGATCGGACCACAAAGTTTCGACACCCGCGGACATTTTTCCAGAGCGGCATTTCGTTCAGTGACCCGACGATCCTCAGCAGCGAAATCCAAGCAAGTGCCTATGACGAGAAGGGATATCATAAAAATAGCAGCGAAGCAAAAGGGAAAAAAGATAAGTCGAAAGAAAACTTACATCGCAACATCTCGCAGGCTGACTCAATAATGCCAAGGACAAAAGAATTGCACTCCTCATGATGCAAAATCTTCGCAGTCAAGCTTGACACCTTATCATCAAGAACAGACATCTACTTTGTCAAACCACAAGCTTTGCTAGCTTTGCTCACAGCCATCTGTGTTTAGCGTTTGGCCAAAGTCAGGCGAGCCTCAAGATCAGAAATCCTTGAAGAATACTCCGCGCATTGACTGCATCGACTAGGAGGCGACGAAATCATCGAGCTGAATGTGCAGGCAGAGGAAGGAGCAGGATCATTGGCGTGCATCGACTAGAAGTCAAAAGAAAAGAAAGGAGAAACATTTCAGAGAGCCGGCACAATACTTCATCAGAAGCAAATATATTTACATAAGTGCAAAACCCTTTGATTAAGGTTCTCGGGTTGCACGTGACAAAAGGTTTTTACATTCAAAAGGATAAATGGAAAACTACAAGGAAGCCGAGTCTATGCCACCTCAGCATTTTGCTCCGTGGCAGAAGAAGGCATGACAAACGCCTCGCCAACAGTTGATGGAGGTGCAGGATCTTCCGCCGCTGGAGGTGGCGCAGTAGATGTCGCGGAGGCTGCCGAAGGAGAAATAGTCGCCACCAGTGCCGGCGCCAACTTCTTCGCCTTCTCAAAGAAAGCCTTCATCTCATCGCGGGTGCGGCCATGGGGGGAGCTCACCTTCTCCCAGTCGAAGTCCGCACCATGTGCATAAGAAAGTGCAATAGCACCCTTAGCACCAGGCTTCAGAGAAAGCCCTTTCAGCTGGAGGGTGGGGTCTTCAGTTGTATCAAAGGCCTTGGCAAGTTTCTCCAAGTTGTCCTTCGGAACCTCTGCCTTTTTCTTCGGCCACAACCCGGCGAACAGCTGTGACAGAACACGACTAACCAACTCAAAAGTCTCCTGGATAGATATCCAGTTTGCCTCGAGTAGGTTAACCACGGTCATTAGATGATCATCGCCCGGTTGCAAGGACGACGAGGATACCCCGGTAAATCCTGCACAACAAAAGAAGACAGAGGAGAAAAGGAAAGAAAAGCGTCAGCAAGTACAAACAATGCAACAGGAGTGGAAATAGAAGACAAGGCGAAGTCCTTACCTTCAGCAGTAGCAGACATTGTGCAAAGACGCTCTGGCACGGCTTGCTCTCGCTGAGCATGCTCCTTGTTGGCATCGGCTAAAGCTTTTTCGGCTTTCTTTGCCTTACCAAGCGCAGATTTCTGTGACTTCTCAGCGCTTGCTATAGCAGCAGCCGCAACATCATAAGCCTTTTGTGAAGCACTAAGCTCGGCTTCCAGTGACGCAATTCGAGCATTGGCTGTTGCTAGAGCAGCTACAGAAGAAGAAGAAAGGAAGTCAGGTAAACAACAAAGGATAAGCATAGATGAAAAGTAATGACTGGATGTCAAGTATACCTTCGGAAGCTCTCGCAACCTTTAGGTACTCAACACATTCAGTGCCCAAGGCGACGAATCTCTTCAATAATCCCTGGGAAAAAGGGCGTGTAAGAACATAAGAGAATACAAAGAGAGCAAGTCAACAGAAGTTACTTACATCACCGGGAGAAATCGTCGATGCATGAGCCTCAAGAGAAACGTCAGTTTCTTTTGACTTCTTCGAGCGTTTGAGGTTTCGAGTCACAGGAATCTTCTTGACAGAAGCCCTGGTAACCCTCGGCGCAACTTCTTGCTCGGCAGGCTCATCAGCAGTCGCAGGTGAAGTCGAAGGAGCAGTTGTAGCATCTTTTAGAGGCTCCTCGTCATCTCTACAAGAAGAAAACACAGTTATGAGTAACACAATAGAAAGAAGGCAAGAGCAGTGCAATTGAATAACTCGAATAAAGCACTTACGATGCCAGGAGGTCGAAGTATTCCATATCTCCTGCAAGAACAGAAGCTTTATCAGCCACTGCTTTTTGCAGAGAGGAACTCGAAGAAGCAAATTCATCAACTCGCTTCCTCTTCTTGTCCACACCAGTGTCTTCAGAGCGCACAGGAGGAGGCGATGTCGACGAACTAGTGCCCTCTTCTGATTCTTCGGCATCATCTCCATCCTGATTCTTATCAGCCTCGGGGGCTTCAGATACAGAAGAGGCCAGATCAGCCGGAAGGGGCCCTGCCTCTGGAAGAGGAGGGCGCGAGAGGAGGAATTGATGCCCCTGCACACGAACAAGTTAGCAGAATAACCAAGGAAAAGGAAAACACAGTTTGAGACACACGAAATTCAACAATAAGTGAACAAAAAGCAAGCAGATACATACCTCAGGTAGAGGGTGCACGGAGTCGAAGTAATCAACGGTCAAATCAGCAACCGCATGTTCCTTGGTAAGCTTGGTGAGGCTCCTGACTCGCTTGTCGACATCTTTTTTCTCTATCAAATCTTCAGAGATGCGAGCAGGATCCTCCAAGCCAGAATAGCTCTAAAGCTTGGTCAGGCGGTGCTGCAGGGGTTGCACTTGACATTGCACAAAGAACGCCATGAGTTGAATACCCGACAAAGCGCCTCCTTTGCCTCCTTTCAGAGCTTGAATGCGAGATAGAAGAGGAAGAACTTGTTCTATTTCCGCATCTGAGGGAAGCGCATCCCACGACGCCAATTTCTTCACTTCCTTGGAGGCATCGAAAGGGGCTAGACCATATTGGTCTTTAGGAGAAGCTTTGCGATCTTGGATGTAGAACCATTTGGTTCTCCACCCCTGGACAGACGCGGCAAAAGAAAATTCAAGGTACTGCGCCTCAGGGCACACAGAGATTACGGCTCCGCCCAATTCAGGTTTTCTGGACAAAGCAACATTGGGGCAAAGCTGAAAAATCGACCTCCAGAGAAGAAAGTGGGGCTCAATGCCCAAGAATGACTCACAGAGAGTCACGAAACATGCAATGTGAAGGATGGAGTTAGGTGTGAGCTGGTGAAGCTGCACACCGTAAACAAAGAGAAGCCCACGAAGAAACTCGTGGGCAGGGAGAGAAAAGCCACGGAGAAGGAAAGCAAGGAACATTACCCGAAAGCCGCTCGGGGGCTGCGGGATCCGCTCAGTACTGGGGAACTTGATTGAATCAGAGCTGGAGATGAGGCCGTCCGTCCTGGCCTTCTCCAACTCCTTCTTTGTGATGGCAGAGCGCACCCAGCTGGTGGCAGAAGATGTCTTGGCCATGGTGTTCTTGGTGGCTAGGTGCTTCACGCGCATCTAACACGACGCGCTCGGGGGCTATGCATGAGTGGAGGAGGAAGAAGAGATCGGCAATGGAGGCGGTGGAGAGAAAGAGCTGGTAAACAGTAAAATCCCCCACTACCCCCTTTATATACCTTCTCAGAGAAGAGATCGTGGGCTGAGACATGGCGCAAAGAGCGGAAACGGCAAGCCCACTAACGGTCAAAAATTGCAAAAATTACAATGCTGCCCACACAACGGTTCGCACTCACACAAAGTGACGTACTCATTGACGTCATAAAGAAGGTGATATAAGAAAGGTTAAATACAAGCAAGATGGCGCCGACAAATGCAAAAACAATTGACGAGATTATACCCGAAGGATATTTGACTATAGCCTTGGGGGCTACTACTTTGCAAGTGTTGAATACAACATCAATCTGGAGTAATGGACGCGTATTCGACGACAAGTTTTTCGAGTTAAAGTACAATGATGGACTGCACTATATTTGAGCCTATACTCGAAAAAAGATTTTTTCGACTATAGCCTCAGGGGCTACTCCCATCGGGAGCGCTAAGCGCGCACCCGACGATATTTCTTGACAAAGCACTAGAACATGTGAAGTGAAGGACTTTGTGGTGGAACACTGATTACTCCCACCGGGAGCGAGTTTTTTATGGTTGTATAAACCCAAATATTTTCAGTCAAACTTTGACTGCGACATGAGATTCTCGAGTTGCGTTATCGCAACGAAACTCGAATGCCGTGATTTATCACGAAGGTAAGACCCCGGGATCCGTCCTGTGTGGCCTGGTATACGCACATGGATGTGCTCTGCTCGTATATATCCGTGTCTACGATGAGAAGAAAATCCTAGTGGACGCACTGGGTACCCTGAGAATCACTGGGATTCATTCTTTGTAAGACCTAAATGCGGCAAAAGAATGAGTTTGACCGGTATCCCGAATTCAAATCCAAGGGGATTGAATTTGAAGTAGGTGGCAAGTATCTGTTCCGGCAGTTAACTGACCTCTTGATCCATCAGAGTTGTCAGGCTTGTTCATCAAAACCCCTTGCGAAATATTATCATGAAAATAAGTCAAAAGACCAAGTCGAAGATTTGAAGATATGAAGAAGTCGAAGAATTAATCAAGTCAAAGATTTAAAGATTAGAGATTCAACCCGAATCTGCAATTCTGGTAGAATCTCAGGGGCTACTGACATGGGTATAGTTAATAGAGCCCGTTAGTTGAGTACCCCTTAGGCCTGTTAAGCTAGGCCCAATTGTAATGATAGTCGATATACGAGTTCTTACCGTATGTCGATATTGTAATCTGTATCGGATTCTACCCGATCCTCGAGACCTGGCCACCTATATATAGGGGCCAGGAGAGGACGGTGTAGGCCAGATTGAAAGCAAGCCAGGTTGAACACCCAAGTTTACTTTCGGTACACCCTTATTTCAATTAACCTTACCTTCGAGTTCATCCGACGCCCTCTTCCACCGATCCTAAGTCCTTCATCTAGGACATTTGTCAAGTTAACCCCTCGTCAGTGACGATCAACACGAGGAACCTCCGAGATCCTGGCAATGCGCATCTTGTGCAGCTCCTACTACAGAAGCTTCACGAGCGATATGATTTCCCGGTGGAGTACAAGAACCTAAACCTCAAAGACAACAAGGTGAACCAGCAGACCCTTACGAAGATGAGCACGGCCTTGGCTAGCTGGAGAACCCGGGTGAAGAAGCGGATTGACAAGGACGAAAGCTGGGAAGAGATCAAGAAGCATGAGCCACTTCTAGATCACGACGACTATCTTCTTTTCAAGGAGGAGTTGGAGACCGATACCTTCAAAGCTCTGTCGGCGTTGGGGAAGAAGATGTATAAACAGAACTTAGGTCACCACCATCTTGGGAGTGGCGGTTACAGAGGAATCCAGAAAGTGTGGGACAAGGAGGACGCTGAGCTTATTCGTCTTGGCAAGCCCAACATGTTCGACAAATTCACGGACCCGCAGGTTCGGAACTTTGTGCGGGCCCGCTACTACCTGTGCCCCAAGACAAAGGAATTCAAAACCTCAGCGAATGCTGTGCAAGAGTTTGAGAAACTCGTGGTAAGCAACTTACCGCAGATCTCAAGTCGATTTGCAATCAATAATGAATCGATGATTCTAATTGGGTTCATGAATCCATTTGCAGGAAGCTGAAATAGCCGCCGAGGCAGCTTGCTCCACCCAAGGGCAATCAGAGCCTTGGGACACTCCTTTCAACATGGCGACGAATATTATGAAGAAGAGGCCCAAGCACAAGAAGATGACGTCCGCTGGGCGTGTTTCCGGCTTTGGGCTGACCACGAAAGTCGGTGTCCACTTCAAAGAGGAATCAAAGGCTAGAAAGGAGAGAAGAAGCAAGGTGGAGGAGGCGCAGAGGCGGGAGATTGCAGATCTCAAGGCGCAAGTGGCCGCGCTGCCGGCGCAGATGGAGGAGAAGTTCGAAGCAAGGTTGCGCCAGGTCATTCCTCCTCAACTGTGGGAGGGTCTAGCGGCGTGGAATGCCGCTGGTGGAGTTGGGCCGATACCGGTGCCCAGCGTGTCCGGCAGCAACTCGGCGCAACACGTGTCGCCGAACATGGTGACCCCGCCCTCCTACCCATCGGCAGACCCCTTCGCGGGGCTGAGCCCGTTGGCCGCCGACAACAACAACGCGCAGCCGGCGCCGGTGCCCAACACCAACACGCGGCCGCCGCCTCCGCCGCAGCCCAACACCAACACGCGGCTGCCGCCCAACACCAACGTGCAGCCGCCGCCTCCACCGCAGCCCATGCAGCCTCGCGTGTCCACCTTAGCCGACCTCGATGCCCTTACCAAGGTAACTAATCATAGGCTCGACTTCATACTATGCCGTCTTTTTTGATGAGTACCATCTGATAATGATGCCCAACATGTTCTCCCGCAGGACACTAGTTGCACCTTGCTGCACTATGTGAACGGCGTGCTGAAGGATGTAGGAAAGCGTACCATATGCCAACCAAAGAACCCCCTGATGCACAACTTGCCCATCCCTGTTGGCATGTTCAGGGTCGCCCTGGTGTGTCCTTTGAAGGGTTGCGAAGGCGTTGATCCTCCTATGCAACCTCATGGAGCCGATGAGCATTACTCTCTCGGAGGTTGCGTCGGCTGGCCCTTGCTATGGCCGAAGTCACAGATTCGCCTTGCAAAGGATGATCAGCACCCGCGGCTGCCCCCGCTAAAAAGACACGGCCACCGGTGTTCGTCCCCGCCACCAAGAGGCATCAGCAGCTAGCCGCGCACACGCCGTCGCCTACACCCGAGCACGTGGACGACGCTCCACCTAACCGTGGCGATGATCCCCACGATGAAATTGATGGCTTCCTCGACATCGGGGCCAATGAAGGAATCTACATGCCTTCTCTTGGAGATCCAGCCTCCCATGGTCAACAAGCCGGTCGTCCCCTGTCATGCACGCAGCGTCTGCGGTTCGGCAACGGTTCTCAGGAGACGCCTCCGGAAGCCGCAGCCACACAACCCAATCCGGCCAATGTTATCAGCCCCACCACACTCCACAAGGCGGTCGATGAGCAGCTGAAATCCGCTGCTCTCGTGCCGGATAAGTTGCAATCCACAGCTCCTGTCGAGGAAAAGAAGAAGGGCCGAAAGCATAGCCGGAGCAAGAAGTCTTCGAGCCAGCCGTCTCCGAGGAAGATACTCCGGGCTGAGGACGGCGTGCGAGAAGAGCCCAGTGATTTCCCCAGGCACATAGCGGGTCGGCCGATGCTGACAAAGGAGATGCTCGCCAACGCGGGTGGAGCGATCGTGAATTTGCATGACAGCATCCAGTATCTCGAGGAGCGCCTTCTCCAAGAAAAGAATCCCGGGTACCCGGTCTACACAATCAAGGTGCCGGAGGGCCATGGCTTCATCGATACATCACCCGCTGAAATCTTCTTCGTGCGGTACGAGGACATCTACAATCTGCTGCACTCCAACCGCCTGGACTATAACTTGGTCCGTCTATACACGCTTCATATGGCGTTGAAGGCGAAGAGGGAGAAGACCAAGGGCATCGTGATAGTAGACCCCTACTTCATGCGTGACATTGCCTTGGTGAACGAGGCGGACCGGGCAACGGTGAAGGAGTACCTTGGGAATATCTTTGTGGAGAACCCGACCATCGACTCCATTCTTCTACCTTGCTTTCCCGAGTAAGTGAACACGGCCGTGAAAACTTCTTTCTTAGATTCTCCGGTTGGTCCTCTTACAACAATTTATTTTTCAATTATGCTGCGCAGAGGCATATACTGCTCACTCATATCCATTTGCCCAAGGTGGTCGCAAGCGACGCACTTGGACTCATCGAGTGAAACGAAGTCGATGAAGAACTATGGCCGAATCAAGAGTATGCTCGATAAAGCTCTACAATTCTACGCCGACAAGGGGGGAAAATTCACCAAGGGTGGCGAGAGAGTCAAGAATGGCAAGCATATCTTCATGCACCAGACAAAGTTTACATGCGTCAAGCAGCCGCCTGGCAGTGTGAAGGAGGCCTTCTACGCCCTCCATCACCTGAAGGGGATCGTCCGGGATTCGCGGATCAGGGCGCTACCATCTAATCTTTGACCATGGGCCGAAAAGTTTGCGGCGATCGATGATGTGGACCTTATGGAAGATTTCTGGCGCATCCAGACTCAGATCGCGCAAGTCCTTCATGAAGACGTCGACTCAACCGGCGGGATCATGCATTGTGGCGTAGCGTTGACTAACCGCGAGATCGATGGACGCCTCGACAGGCAGCGCGACACAAGGATGTTAATGACGAGAGAGGGCGTGCGCCCGTTCCCGGCGAGGACTACATGATGTCTGTGGCTAGCTAGCGGTGTTGGGTCGATGAAAGGACATTTGTCCCTTTCTACTTTTTTGATTTACAATGACAAGACTATGTTTTGTGTGAACTAAGATTTGAATTATATGCATACAGGTTTAAGTTCACAGGTGAAGGGGTTCTAATGCATAAAAAGAAAGATGGTGGAATCGCCTGCCGAAAAGTGGCCTAAAGTGGTCTGGCCGGTTCCCAGACCGGGCCATCCGGCGGCAGACCGGACCAGCCCGGCGGAGCCGCCGGATTGGTATACTGATTCGGTTTTCGGCGGGCCGCCGGATCCGCCCGGCCCCCAGACCGGACCACCCGGCGGCAGACCGGACTGGCCCGGCGAGGCCGCCGGACTGGTAGTCTGAACGGGTTTTCGGCGGGCCGCCGGATCCGCCCGGTCCACCGCCGGACTCCCGGCGAGGTGTCCGGTCCCGCCGGACTTACCGCCGGGCCGTCCGGCCCAGAGGCCGGCGGCGCCGGACTTATCGCCGGGATTGCTGCTATGTGCTCCCTCCAACGGCCAGATTCCCACCTACCTATAAATACCCCTTCTCTTAGCTGGGGTAGGGTTAGAACTTCACCAACCATTGTTCATCCTTGAAGCTCTCACCTACCCCCATTGGAAAAACACCAAATTCCATAGATCTCCCCTTCTAGCCGACCAAAGCTCTTGATCTTTGGAGGATTGAAGGAGGAGGCACCGATCTACATCTTCACCGAAGGAATTTCATTTCCACCTCCATTTGCTTGGAGGATTTGCACCTTGGGGTTCTTGTGACCCTAGGTGTTGTAAGTGGTTGATTGGCTTGTCTTTGTGGTGATTCTTGCCTCCGTGGCTTTCTTGGGAGCCTCCAATTGAGTTGTGGAGCTTGCCCCAATACTTTGTGTAAAGGTGTCGTGCCGCCTTCAAGGGCATCGCTTAGTGGAGCGTGGACTCGCCTTTGTGGCTTGTTCACCGGAGAATAGGGTGAGCCTTTGTGGCGTTGGTGGCCTTTGTGGCACCACACCTCTCCAACGTAGACGTACTTCCCGTAACAAGGAAGGAACTACGGGAATACATCCTTGTGTCTTCGTGCCTGCATTGCGGTTACCTCTATCCTTTACTCGTACCTTTACTTATATTATTATTGCTAGCTTGCTTGTCACTCTAGGTAAATTCACTTAGTAGCACATCTAGAGAATTTACCTTCTTGTCTAGCCTTAATTTGAAAAGGAGTAAAAAATTTGGGTAGCTCCTATTCACCCCCCCTCTAGTCGCTCATACGATCCTTTAATTTGGTATCAGAGCGTGGTCTCTTATTCGGGCTTAACCGCCTAAGAGTTTGAGCAACTATGGAAGGGGATAAGGGCAATGAAACTCCTCCCGAAGATACTCCTCCATCTATCTCTTCCTCATCAATCTCACGTGAGGAGCATTTGGCGTCCTTGGACACAATGCAAACCACCATGAGATTGGAGATGAAGGCTATGTTTGAGGAATATTTTGGAAGAAAACCTTCCGGGCCCACCGACCCAAACACCACACCTAGTGTGGAACTCTCCTTGGCTAAGGTGAAGCCACCCAACGATGGCTCCACCTCCGCCGAGAATAAAGGTGACCCTCCTAAGGAAAATGATGGTCCGGCAAAGGGTGCTAACATTCCACCCCCTAACACTTACTCCCCTCCGCCGGTCCATTATCCTATGCCACACATTAACAACATGGGATCTCCTCCTAAGCTTGATTCTCGCAATTTTATTAAATGGCAAGGACTAATGAAATCTCATATTTCTAGCTCTTCTACTCATTTGTGGAGGGTCATACAAAATGGCTTTGCCCCTCATGATCCTCTCAACTTGACCGGAAGGGAAGAAGTTGATGAGCAACTCAATGCCACCGCCAAGCATCTCCTTCAACAAGCCGTACCGGATACTCATGCGGTACACATCAACAATTTGAGCACCGCCAAGGAAGTATGGGACTATCTCACTATGCTCTTCATTGGGAATGAGAGTATTCGGTCCTCCAAGTTTGATGAGCTCAAGAGTGAAGAAAGGGATTTCATTATGCGTGACAATGAGACTCCCGATGAGATGTACCAAAGGATCTTGGCTCTTGCAATGGCCTTGACCGGGTTTGGGTGCAAAGACAATGGTGATGACTATATCAAGCGTATGTTCATTACCTCCATCAACCCAAGAGAACCCATGCGGTCCAAGATAATCCGTTCAAGACCGGATTTTGGGAGTATGACCTCAAATGAAGTTCTTTGCGAGTTCACCGCCTTGTCTATCTTGAAGAAGAACGCGGAAGAGACTAGAGCCCGTGTTCTTGCCGGACAAGGAGTTCACAATCTTGCTCTCAAGGCCAAGGTGGTGTCCAAGCAAGGAGAAGGAGAAGAAGAAGTATATGAAGAAGAGTGTTGGTCTCCGGAAGATCTCAAGTTTGCCCTCCATGAACACTTGGCTCTCAATGCAAATGCCTTTTGGGATGCCAACAAGCACAAGACGAAGGGATCCAAGTTCAAATCCTTTCCAAGGAAGGGTGGTGACTCTAAAGTGAGGCATTGCTACAATTGTGGAGGAATCAAGCACTTCATCGCCGAATGTCCTTATGAGAACAAGGAGGACAATGAAGGCCGGCTCATCCCCAAGTGCCGGTCATCAAAGTTCTACCCATCCAAGAAGCATGGGATCAAGGACAACAAGAAGAAAGGAGAAAGGGTATTGGTGGTTCATGAGGAGTATGACTCCGAGTCCGATGATGATGACTCCGTTGATGAAGAGAATGGAGAAGTGGCCGCCATTGCCATTGTCTCCACACCACCTACATCCCTCTTCAACTCACAAAATGAGAACGCCATCATCACCACTCACAAGTGTCTTATGGCTAAGGCCTCGGAGGTAACCTCATCACCTACTCCTTCATCATCTCATTCCAATGCTACCTCTATGGATGATGTGAGTAGTCTTAAGATTAAGAAAGAACTAGTTTCTTGTGATGATTTTCTTGCTAACATGAAGGGGCCAACCAAGATATACTTTGAGACACTAATGTGTGAAATTGGTGATGCCCATGACACTATCAAGGAGAAGGAGGAGTTGGAAAGATTAGCCGCCGATGATATTGGCTCTCTATCAATTGAGCTCGAAGAAGAGCAAAACTTGAGAGTCTCTTTAGAGGAGAAATTGTTGGGACTAGAAGAGTCTCATAATCTAAGCTTGTCAAAACTCACTAAAGAACGTGACCATGCTCTTGCTATGGTCAAGTTGCTTAAAAAGGAGAAAGTTGAATTTGACGTTGGTCATAATTATCTTCGTGAGAAGTTTGAGAAGCTTGAAGAAGCCCACAAGGCTTTGGAAGGCAAATTCTCGCATCTCACCAAGATTCGTGAACAACTTCAAATTCAACTAACTATTGAACAATCTAAAGTCCCACCAATGCAAGTTATTGAAGTTCCTTGTTCTTCTAACTCTATTTGTGATCATAGTGATATCATTGAGGAGAACAATAGGTTGAAGGCCGATCTTGCTAAGGGCCTTGCTACTTGCATTCAAGGAGAGAAGAATCTCAATGATCTCTTGAACAATCAAAGATTGTTCAAGGGAAAGGAGGGCCTCGGATTTGTTGCCGAGTCCTCAAAGAAAGGGGATCTTTGTTTGGTGGCCGAGTCCTGAAAGAAGAAGAAGAATAAGAAGAACAAGAAGAAGACAAAGCCTGCTGCTGCTCCTACTCCTCATGTCCCCTTTGATATTTGTTACACCGATGAGGAGTGGGAGGAGCTCAATGGGAAGAAGAAAATCGAGGAGACCGGAGTCTCCGGGTCAAAGGTTCCGGAGTCTCCGGTTAGTTCATCTACCCCGGAGTCTCCGCTCCCAAAGGCCGGAGTCTCCGGCCCTTCTCACAATAATTTTGCAGGAAAATATAACCCTCATTATGTTCTTCTTAGGGACTATTATGGTGATGTCTATGCTAAATATGTTGGTCCCTATAATGGTTACATTGAATATGCTATTTGGGTACCTAAGATTCTTGTGACTAACAAAAGAGGACCCATTCAAAAATGGGGACCTAAAACCAAGAATTAATCTCTTGTAGGACATTGCTTCCGGAGGAGGAAAATGGATTATTGATAGTGGTGCCACAAGCCACATGACCGGAAGCAAAAATAGTGTGGAAGATCTAAAGCCAAATACTTCAAATGTCATGGTCTCATATGGAGATAAGTCATCCTCTAAGGTACTTGGTTTCGGTAAGGTGGTGATCACTCCGGACGTGTCCCTAGTGAATGTCATGCTTGTTGAAACCATTGGTTATAATCTACTTTCCGTTCATCAACTTGCTACTATGGGCTATGCCACACATTTTGATGTTGATATTGTGGTCGTCATGTGGAGTAAGTCTCTCAAGGTTGCCTTTGTTGGGTATGTCGAAAATGGCTTGTATGTGGTGCACTTTTCGGAGAAACCCACTACGGCCGCGATATGCCTAATTGCTAAGGCCGACGTGGGATGGCTTTGGCATCGCCGGCTAGCCCACGTCAATATGAGAGCTTTGCAAAATCTCTACACCGGCGGCCACATACTCGGACTAAAGGATGTTTCTTTTTCCAAAGATCGTGTTTGTAGGGCATGTATTGAAGGAAAGATGCATGAAACAAGTCATCCGAGCAAGACTATTATCTCTTCCAAGAGGTGCTTGGAGCTCCTTCACATGGATCTCTTTGGACCTCCCACTTATGCAAGTCTTGGTGGCAAGAAGTATTGCTTGGTGATTGTCGATGACTATTCAAGATACACTTGGGTTTATTTCTTTGAGTTCAAGAGTGAGACCCAACAAACCGTCAAAGACTTTGCCACCGAAGTTGAGCGTCAATTCAATACCACCATATTGACTATAAGAAGTGACAATGGCACCGAGTTCAAGAACTACTCCCTAAATGAGTTTCTTAGTGATGCGGGTATCAAACATCAATATTCCGCTGCATATACCCCACAACAAAATGGAGTTGCCGAGAGGAAGAACCGGACTCTTATGGATGCGGCAAGAACTATGTTGGCGGAGTTCAAGTCTCCATACAACTTTTGGGCCGAAGCTATTAATACCGCATGCCATGCCACCAACCGGCTTTATCTCCGCAAGAACTTGAACAAGACTCCATATGAAATTCTTACCGGGCAAAAGCCCAACATCAAGTACTTCCGGGTATTTGGTTGTAAGTGTTTCTATCTCAAGAAAGGTGTTCGTTTGTCAAAATTTGATTCTAAAGCTATAGAGGGTATCTTTGTTGGTTACTCCACGGACTCACATTTCTATAGGATCTATAGCAAGTCCACCGGGCATGTTATAGAGACTTGTAATGTGAGGTTCGATGAAGATAATGGTTCCTTTGTGGGACAAAGTGGTGTTCGTGATGTAGGTGACGAAATTCCTCCCCAAGCCATAAGAAGAATGGGTGTCGGATTCTTCTGGCCCATTGAGGGACACCTTTTGGCCGAAGGAGAAGGACAATGCTCTACACAAGTGGAGCCTTCACCTACTGAACACCCACAGGACATTGACCAAAGACAAGCTGCGCACCCTCAACCTCGAGATCATCACACCGAGCAATCTTGCCCGGAGTCTCCGGCCCCTGTGGTCCGGACTCTCCGGCCTATACCGGAGTCTCCGGGTATGGATACCTGAGTCTCCGGGGGTGATCAAGGCCTTGATGAAGATCCTTCGGAATTCCGTGGCTATGGGCCACTTGATGATCAAGGCAATCCAGATGGTCAAGGCGAGGACCAGAACAGTGATCATGAAGATGATCAAGTAGTCTCTCAAGAATCTCCTCTTGAGGCTCGCACTCGCCGTGAGAAGAAGCTTGAGTCCATTCTTCGACGAAGAAGCATATCCTTGGAAAATGTGGTTGGGAGTGTTCGTAAAGGTGTCTCCACTAGGAGGCAACTTTCTAACTTTAGCTCTCATCATGCTTTTGTCTCTTGTGTAGAACCCAAGAAAGTTTATGAGGCGCTTGAGGATCCGGATTGGCTTGATGCCATGCATGATGAACTCAACAACTTCGAGCGCAACAAAGTGTGGACTCTAGTAGAAAGGCCTAAAGATTGCCGTAATGTCATTGGGACCAAGTGGATCTTCAAGAACAAGCAAGATGCAAATGGCATAGTCATTCGTAACAAGGCAAGATTGGTGGCTCAAGGTTTCTCCCAAGTTGAGGGTATTGACTTTGGTGAAACTTTTGCTCCCGTTGCCCGTCTTGAATCCATTCGCATCTTACTTGCATATGCATCACATCATAACTTTAAACTTCAACAAATGGATGTTAAAAGTGCATTTCTCAACGGTCCCTTAAATGAATTGGTTTTTGTGAAGCAACCCCCGGGCTTCGAAAGCCCTAAGTTTCCTAACCACGTTTACAAACTTGATAAGGCGCTCTATGGCCTCAAACAAGCCCCACGCGCGTGGTATGAGCACCTTAAAGAGTTGTTGGTGGATCGTGGTTTTGAAATTGGGGTGATCGATCCCACTCTTTTTACTAAGAAGGTCAATGGGGAGCTTTTCATTTGCCAATTATATGTTGATGATATTATATTTGGTTCTACTAACAAAGCTTTCAATAATGAGTTTGCCAAGCTCATGACCGACAAGTTTGAGATGTCTATGATGGGGGAGTTAGAGTTCTTCCTTGGATTTGAAGTCAAACAATTGAAGGGAGGGACTTTTGTGAACCAAGCCAAATATACCCAAGACATGCTCAAGAGGTTCGAGATGATTGGAGTCAAAGGTGCAAAGACTCCCATGCCAACAAAGGTTAATCTTGATCTCGATCCTAATGGTAAAGAAGTGGATCAAAAACTTTATAGATCTATGATTGGTTCCTTGCTTTACCTTTGTGCATCTAGACCGGACATTATGTTAAGTGTGGGAGTTTTTGCACGTTTTCAAGCCGCACCAAAAGAAAGCCACTTAGTGGCGGTCAAAAGAATCTTTCGATATTTAGTGAATACCCCTAACTTTGGTCTTTGGTATCCAAAAGGAGCAAGTTTTGATCTTGTAGGTTACTCGGATTCGGATTGGGCGGGAGACAAAGTGGAACGGAAATCAACCTCCGGAGCTTGCCAATTTCTTGGTAGGTCTTTGGTGTGTTGGTCATCTAAGAAACAAAATTGTGTGTCTCTCTCTACCACCGAAGCCGAATATGTAGCCACGGCTAGTTGTTGTGCACAACTCTTATGGATGTGGCAAACTTTGAAGGATTACGGTGTCATTTTTGACAAAGTGCCTCTTTTATGTGATAATGAAAGTGCAATCAAGATCGCTCACAACCCGGTGCAACACAACAAGACGAAGCATATTGAGATTCGTCATCATTTCATTCGGGATCATGTCAATCGTGGAGATATTGATCTATCTTATGTTGGCACTCATGAGCAACTTGCCGATATATTCACAAAGCCTCTTGATGAAGCAAGATTCCAGGAATTGAGGCATGAACTAAATATCATTGATTCAAGCAATGTGGCTTGAGCTAGGTGCATTTACTCCCATACTCTAACTAGTGTGTTGTTCTAGTCTAGATGCGCATACTTGAGGATAGTCATCATGTCAACTAATGGCACGATGCATACTCAAGTGTACGACATCATAAGATCACTAATGTCATTTGAGCCCAAGCATGTCTCTTCGCGGTGTCACGACATTGGTGATCACACATAGGGGGAGAAATCCCCCACCATTGCATGTCTTCAAATCTCGTGTTTTTGTTGTTGCTCTTCTTTGGAAGGCATGCAATCTCAAGTTGACTCTCTTGCAAACAAGTTTGATGGCTGTTGATTTCTTCCGCACACCATGCTTTTCTTGTTGATACATGTCACATTTCGAAAATTGCCAAATCTTTCTAGTCCTAAAGGTGTTTCGGCAGCCTGCCCGGCGGTCGCCGGACCTGGCGCCGGACTGCCCGGCGGCCTACCGGGCCAGCCCGGCGGATCCGCCGAACTGGCATTCAGTATACCAGTTCGGCGGCCTCGCCGGAATGTCCCGGCGGCCCGCCGGACCACCCGGCGAAAGGCCCGGTCCCGCCGGACTTACCGCCGGACTGGTGGCCTATATAAACTTCGTGGGGAGGGTTTCCTGGGCAGTTTTCCCCACTTCCCTCCCTCCCCACGCCCGCCCCAACTCCATTGGCGCCGCCCCATCAAGCTCCTCCTCCCCCTAGCCTCTCCACCCAACCAATCCCTTCCAAATTTAGATCGGGTGTAGATCGGGGTGGTTTGAAGCTTTCCTCCGAAGATCTTCGCGTTTCGTCAACCGCATTGGGAGATCGGGATTCTTCCCCATCTTCTTGTGCACCATGTCTTCAGGTAACTCCCTCATTTTCTCTCCTTCCTCTAGCCCTTGCCTCACACTCCGTTTGTTCATGCTCTTGTATGAGTAGATCTAGTGTGTATCTAGGCTTAGATTCATTTTCTTGGGATAGATTCATCTTGTCTAGGGATAGATCCTTTTTAGGGTTTTGTTCCTTGTTGGTCTAGTGTGTGTTCCTTGGCATCCTTGTTCCCTTAAAGTTTGTAGTGACAAGTTGTTGAGTCAAGATTGCGGGTAGTATGTCAAGTGTGTGTTTCGGCGAAAGATCCGGCGGCCGCCGGACCTGGCGCCGGATCATCCGGCGGACCACCGGACCATCTCGGCGGACCCGCCGAACTGGCATTCAGTATACCAGTTCGGCGAGCTCGCCGGAATGGCCCGGCGGCCCGCCGGATGGTCCGGCCCACGGTCCGGTCCCGCCAGACCTGGCGCCGAACCTCACTGCCATACTACCTCTCTATCGTGCACTTGTCCCTACCTGACTTTGAGTTCCTTTTTCGTGACATGTATCTTTATCTGGTGTTGCTTTGCTTTGCTTGCGTTTTTCAGACTCCTTCTCGACTGAGGATAGTGATTACCGGATTGAAACCGCAGAAGAGCTTCGCGCCATTGAGGCCAAGAAGAGGAAGATTGATGAAGTTGAGGGGCAGTCTTCGCGCCGTACTCGTCAGACAGGGAAGACCGCAGCTGAAGGTGGCAGCTCTACAGCTGCAGGGCCGCGGATGAGGTCCAAGCTTGTTTACACTCGTGGACCTCATCCACCCCGGAAGGGTAAGGGGGCTCGTGGCCCGGTGGATGTGGAGAAGGAGCAGGAGATTGAAGGGAACTTGGGGGCTGCCCACATCAACACTTGGCGCAAAATTCGAGTTGCAAACCCATACCGCTTTCATGAGAGGCAGTACACTGGCTCTGACAAGAGGTTCTGGACTGATTCCCAGCGTGCTATGTGGGATGATTACTATGATGCAGCTGAGCACATGAAGAGTGGATTCTATGTGGTGCCAAAATCTCTCAATGTCGAGCACTTTCAGCACTATGCCTCCAGGGACTTTCGCTACATCAATGAGGGTCTTCTCAAGATGGATATTTTGGACCTTGTCACCCTCTCTGAGTCTATTCAGCCTTTGGTGGTCCGCCAGTTTTTCTGCACTGTGTACTTCCATAATGACCCTTAGGAGTCCTTCTCTTGGATGACTGGCCAGGATGTGTTCACTGCCACATTTGCTGATTTCTGTGATGCTTTGGGCTATGGTGGTGGTAGGGCTGGAGGTTTCAAGATTCACTCTGAGACGCCCTTTTCCGTGGAGAAGATCTCTCGCATTTGCTATCCAGATGAGCCATCCCTCCCTGCTCCTGCCATTTCAGGGATGTACTACTACTACAATGCTCTTGCCAAGCTCTTCCGTCAGAATCTGATAAGTAAGGCTGGAGATGATGCTAGTGTCAGGGGCTATCACAGGAATCTGCTGTACTATTGCCAGCCCGACAAGCTTCGGAAGATAGATGGTTGTGACTTCATTTTTCAGGAGATGAAGAGATCCACTCTCAAGCGCATGACTCCCAACTACTGTCAGTATGTGCAGCGTTTGATCAACAGGCAGCCCCGGGCTCAGACTGCTCTTGTGCGTGGTCAGGTTGTGGAGATGGAGACTTTCTCTGTGGGTTTCC
The DNA here is from genome assembly GCA_007115705.1 of Dactylis glomerata. Classification (NCBI taxonomy): domain Eukaryota; kingdom Viridiplantae; phylum Streptophyta; class Magnoliopsida; order Poales; family Poaceae; genus Dactylis; species Dactylis glomerata. Next base: position 2,208,758 of record QXEO01000553.1, read on the forward strand.
AGGGTGGTTTTGAAGAGGCTCCCAGTTTGCTCCGTACCAGGTCTAGAGGTCCCACCATGGATGCTCCTGATCCTTCCCGTCCCTCTGGTTCTGGTACTAGTCACCGTCGCCGCCATCGCCACTCTAGGCCCTCTCGCAAGAAGGGTGTTGCTGCGTTCTTCAAGAACTTGTGGGAGATGTGTCGCAGCTTTTATGATGTGGCTCATAGGAGCATGGAGATGAGTCAGGAGACCCGGAGGCGGCAGAATGAGTTCTTGGCTGCTAGGGGCAGTGCTGTTCCCCCCGTTGGACATGAGTTGGATCCGGTCCCATATGTCAACTATGTCATGCCGCCTCTTGATGATGACATGTTTGCTGGCATTGAAGACTTTGAAGACTTTGAGCCACCCTCTGAGCCAGAAGATGCTGATGAAGAAGAAGGTGCTCATGGAGAGGATGATCCGGAGGCTTCTCCTGTCCCCAGTGATGATTTTTGAGCGCTAGCATCGTCTACTCTCTTGTCCCTTTTTGGTGTTTCGATGCCAAAGGGGGAGAAGAGTGTAGAGTCTCTAGGAATAACGTCGCATGACACAAGCCTCGCTTTCATTTTCCTTGGTTCTTAAGTGGCTTGTGTCCATTTGCGTTTTATTTGCCGTTTTTATCTCTCAAACTTCGTGGAACCCTATCGTGTGTGGACAAGTGTGTACTTTAATTATGCACTATGCACTCTATGTTTATGTTTGGATATGTCTATGCTTGCTATATTATTATCTATCCATGATATTATCTTGTCCATGCTATGCTTGGTTCCTATTGATGGTGGGGGAGCTCCCTATAATCCAATTTTTGCACTTTGCATTCCAAAAGCAAATTCTACCATGTGCATATGTTATGGGGGAGCACTCTCACTATTCACTAGGAACCATGCTTTGTTTATTCTATGAGACTCTAACATAGTTTGTCATCGTAAATCAAAAAGGGGGAGATTGAAAGGATATTTGTCCCTTTCTACTTTTTTGATTTACAATGACAAGACTATGTTTTGTGTGAACTAAGATTTGAATTATATGCATACAGGTTTAAGTTCACATGTGAAGGGATTCTAATGCATAAAAAGAAAGATGGTGGAATCGCCTGCCGAAAAGTGGCCTAAAGTGGTCTGGCCGGTTCCCAGACCGGGCCATCCGGCGGCAGACCGGACCAGCCCGGCGGAGCCGCCGGATTGGTATACTGATTCGGTTTTCGGCGGGCCGCCGGATCCGCCCGGCCCCCAGACCGGACCACCCGGCGGCAGACCGGACTGGCCTGGCGGGGCCGCCGGACTGGTAGTCTGAACGGGTTTTCGGCGGGCCGCCAGATCCGCCCGGTCCACCGCCGGACTCCCGGCGAGGTGTCCGGTCCCGCCGGACTTACCGCCGGGCCGTCCGGCCCAGAGGCCGGCGGCGCCGGACTTATCGCCGGGATTGCTGCTGTGTGCTCCCTCCAACGGCCAGATTCCCACCTACCTATAAATACCCCTTCTCTTAGCTGGGGTAGGGTTAGAACTTCACCAACCATTGTTCATCCTTGAAGCTCTCACCTACCCCCATTGGAAAAACACCAAATTCCATAGATCTCCCCTTCTAGCCAACCAAAGCTCTTGATCTTTGGAGGATTGAAGGAGGAGGCACCGATCTACATCTTCACCGAAGGAATTTCATTTCCACCTCCATTTGCTTGGAGGATTTGCACCTTGGGGTTCTTGTGACCCTAGGTGTTGTAAGTGGTTGATTGGCTTGTCTTTGTGGCGATTCTTGCCTCTGTGGCTTTCTTGAGAGCCTCCAATTGAGTTGTGGAGCTTGCCCCAATACTTTGTGTAAAGGTGCCGTGCCGCCTTCAAGGGCATCGCTTAGTGGAGCGTGGACTCGCCTTTGTGGCTTGTTCACCGGAGAATAGGGTGAGCCTTTGTGGCGTTGGTGGCCTTTGTGGCACCACACCTCTCCAACGTAGACGTACTTCCCGTAACAAGGAAGGAACTACGGGAATACATCCTTGTGTCTTCGTGCCTCCATTGCGGTTACCTCTATCCTTTACTCGTACCTTTACTTATATTATTATTGCTAGCTTGCTTGTCACTCTAGGTAAATTCACTTAGTAGCACATCTAGAGAATTTACCTTCTTGTCTAGCCTTAATTTGAAAAGGAGTAAAAAATTTGGGTAGCTCCTATTCACCCCCCCCCCCTCTAGTCGCTCATACGATCCTTTCAGTCGATGTATCGTAAACTTTACTATCCTAGTGTTATTTCCGAACTATTGTTGGATATGTGTGTGTAAACCTTAACTTGCCGAGGCTCGTAATGCCTTGACAATCGATGTTGGACTTGCTTATATATGATCGATCGTCATCCATGCTATGTTTTATTCTAGGCTTATGAATCCTTGCCATAGTATTTGTGATCATGCAAGCATGTTTTTGCACTTTGTCATTCCTTTCGTTGCATAACATATATACTACATGTCTATAGAGAGATGGCGAAGTGGTACGTGGTGTACAGTGGTCGGGTTCCAGGAGTCTACGAGGAGTGGGAGGACTGCCAGGCACAGGTGACCAACTTCAGCGGCAACTGCTACAAAGGGTACAAGACAAGAGAGCTCGCGGTCTCCAAGTGGAGGAGACACGTGTGGAAGAAGAATCGGATGAAGTTCTTGATCATGGTCTCGATCTTGCTCATCGTCGTCGCCGGTGTGATCTATTCGTTCATATAGTAGTCTAGGTGATATGTAACTCCATATATAATATGTAATGATCAAAGTTGTACTTAACTTGTGTAATGATTCGACACTTGACCATGTATTTCGACACTTGACTTTATATTGATGTCTTCCGACACTTGACTTCATATTGATGTATTTTGGTGAATTCCAGTGTTACTGATGTGTATATCTTTGCATTTCTGCTGTATACTATATATTTTTGTGCTGTATACTGTGTATTTCTACTGTATTCTTGAAAAAAATACAAAAAGAAAACATACCAGTGGAGCACCATTTTTATTGCCAGTGGAGCACCCTATCCGTGGCGCACCTAAATTGAGTGCGCCGCAGATATTATGCGTGGCGCACCCCACTTAGGTGCGCCACGGATAGGACACATAACCGTGGCACACGTGGGCATGCGCCACTGGTAATAAATACCAGTGGCTTGATATGCGTGGCGCACCACTGGTGCGCCACTGAAGCCAAAATTGGTGCGCCACAGATAAGAGTTTTCCTAGTAGTGCTTAGACAACTGTAACAAAACAGTGCAACTGGTGCCACTGCAGCAATGACAATGACAAAACCACTTATATAACAACATGCTGCACCGCAGCCATCTGCAATGATCCAGCGAAGCCAACCGGCAGTTGTCTATATCAAAGAATCTCATGCGGCTGTGATGAGAAAACGTGCAAATAGAGTAGGGTCTTTGACGTATAGTCAGAAAGAATAAATCACAATATATCGCCTTGGCTTCGAGCTATTTTTTAAAGGGAAAAATTGTTTCCCTTTCCGTTCCATGTTTTAATTGAATTGTTGACACTTTCGTGTTTGCACAGTCCGACGATCGATTCTTCCGTGGGGTTGCTCATGTTGTCTGTGTGCAAGCTCAATCTTTTGATTTGTTTTCTGAACTCAGTGAAACTGAAACCGAAACACCAATTAACCAAATCAGAATTCTGGATACAAAGAAGCTCTAAAACTGTATGGGGTGAGATCGTCGGGTTTTCATTTATAGCAATTTATAAGGATTCTAATTGTTAGGGGTTAACTATTCCTTTTAGTAGTTGTAGGCGCGCGTTGGTGCGCCTGTCCATTAGAAATATTGAGTTTTAGAAATTGATAAACCATAAACCCGTGTGCGATCTACACTTCCATTCATATTCACTACAGGAAAAAAGTACTCCCTTTGTCCCAGTTCTCAAGGCTTACACGTATATTTAGGTTGTCATTTTGACCAACATAATATAACTTATATACTACAAAATATATATCACTAAAAAGTTCAAACATTGTACTTTCTAATGGTATAATTTTTATCTTGTAAAATTTAGATTATATTTGTCAAAATGACGACCTAGGTATACGTGTAAGCCTTATGAACTGGGACGGAGGGAGTACTACGCCGACGGCCATAACCTAAGCCGACGGGGTCGTTGGCTTAGGCCCTGGCCTCGGGCGTGGCCGAAACTCGGCCATCGGCTTAGGTATGCCGTCGGGTAGCTTTTTTTGGGGACCTAAGTCGACGGCTTCTTTTTCTGGGGACCTAACCCGACCGCAAAGCCGTCGGCTTAGGTATTTTTTTGGATCGCCTTTTTAGTTTTGCGAAAAATAAAAGAAAAAGGTAAAAAATTAAATAAAATCCTTTGAGATGTTGTTATGTTACGTGATCTAGTTGTTAGGAAAACTAAAAAACTTGAATTTTGACATATTTTGAAAAAAGGTACCGTCAGGGGGCGACGCTTTGCACCTGGAAGGGTACCGTCGCGGGCGTCTTGCAGATGTCAGAGGATGCAGTCGTAGGGTGTTGCCTTGCAGTAATTGTGGCGGCGTCATCGATGTGTTGACGAAGATGTAGACGAAGACCTCGTTGATGTAGACCTTGACGATGTAGTATCGGCGAAGGTGTAGCAGCAGGCGTGAGTTAGTGCGTCGCTTAAAGACGTCCCTTGTGACGACGATGTTGTCGATGCCTTGCTGTCGAAGAAGTCGACGGAGTCATGTTCCACACCGACCTACGTGTAGATGATGTTGGTGTCGATCTCATAGATGTACTCGATAATGATCTTGATCTTGGCGTAGTATAATGTAGTCGTACAACTCGATGTCGTTTGGCTCGGTGTAGCCGTGTGCAGCTTGGTTGATCGGCGACGACGTGATGGCCGGATTGACGCTGGTTAAGAGTGTACTGCTCCAATGGCCGGAAAAAGCATGCAACATTGCAAGTCCCATGGACATGCACGTCTTGCTCGGTGGAGATTTTTCTACTACATCAGCACATGATGGGTTTGGTCCAGATCGAATCTACCTCACCGATACACGTAGTACGTGCGCGTGTGGTTGATTCTCGAACTGTGTGTGGTTGGCTGTGTGCGTCTTGTTATGCAGAGACCGGATGTAATACTAAAACTTTTAAGTAATAAAAAGCCCATTATCGAAAAACGTAGTACGTGCGCGTGGTGGCATTCGTGTATGCGTGCGCCCGCGTCTTGCTGGTCGGGCCGTATGTGCGCCGTTTCCAATGTGTATGCGTGCGCAGCTTCCAACGTGGTGCCGGCCTGCCGGGAGATCCCACCGATACTGAATTTTGATTGACGGTTTTTATTCCATGAAAAAAGATATTAATTCGGTCAAGATAGAAATTTAATTAGTTCACCATAACAAACTTTGTTACACAAAAAAAACAGCTTAGGAACATAATCAGTTGGACTTCAGAGCGGAGAATTTTGTGGAAATTTAGTTCACCATAACAAACTTTGTTACACAAAAAACAGCTTAGGAACATAATCACTTGGACTTCAGAGCGGAGAATTTTGTAAGGACCTCCCGATTTGGTATAGTTGTTCAACCTCCTCTTCTGGACGAATGGGCTTCATATATGGCGTGGGTGGTAGATGTCTCCATGTTGCATGTTAGGGCTTCGTAGTCTTGCACATACATCATGTTCATCTTGCGGTCTTGGTTCGATGTACATCTGGTTGAGAGATTTTTTTAGAAAGTCTTGGTATAGAACGGCAGGGAGGTTGGCTGAGGGAGCTTCTGGATGCAGAGCTTCACGTCGTTGGTGTCATAGTCGTGGTGTGCTGGAAGGGGTGCGATCTGGTATATTGTAGAGGTACGGGCTGGCTCCACTTATATCCGACGACATCTTCTATTGATTAGTAGACGCTTTGCTGCCAAGTCAATTGCCCCTGACCGTCCTAAATGCAATATGTTCCACCTGAATGTGCACACACTTGTGCAGAAAGGGACATGTGTCCCGTTCATGAATGTCTTGGTCCGCGGATCGTAGATCTTAATCATGCTATTTGCTGTGCCAAGCTCAACTCCGGTCACCCACATCCACAAGACGAGTTTTCCGTCTTCTAGTACTGCCAATGGCTTTACGAAATACTCATAGCCTGGTCGCCAATAATGGTTTTGGTGGTTGGCTGTTTTGGTGATGGTGTAACGCTTGAACCAGTATGAATCGACGAAGAACCACAACTCAATCTCAAAGGAGTTGGCACGACCTGCAACTAAGTGGCCATCCATCTCAGCTACGCAAGAGTGTTTGCCTGCAGGGCCTCGAAGGGAAGGCGCCAGGGGGCGCCACTCCTCAACGCCATTATCTCCATGGAATCAACAGGGTAGCCGAGAAGAAAGTAGGCGATTCCGTTGATGACGGCGCAGCCTCTGGTTTGCCACTCCACGTTTAACGGAGGGTGGCCTGTATCCCTCCAGCCACCTTCGTTGTCGCCGAGGGTGAGGATGTTGCAGACCTGCTGCGCGTGCGCGTGTTGTTGCCCAAAAGTGACAGCAAGCAACTTGTGCTCTCCCGTGGAAGCAACTCGCCCGATGTTGTAGAAGGTGTCGGTAAAGCCCTGCGGCGGCGTAGGCAAGATGGAGATGACGCCACTAGTGAGGTCAAGCAAGTAGGGCTGACCGTCGTCCATGTCCATGTCGACGACGCACACAAGACAATCATGACTAATGCCACCCATAGGTAGAAAGCGGCTGTTGGTGGCGACCGCCTTTACCCGCTCGACGGCGTCGCCAGACTCCAAGTCTAGAACGTGGACCTCAATGCTGGTGTAGCACATGCCAATGGCGATGAGAGGGCCGGGGTTGCGGGCAGCGGCGATGAAGTCCGGGTGACACAGCACGGACTGCCACGACCTGCAGACGGCGCGAAAGCGGTAGATCGTCTCGGGTGGGAGGCGCAGAAGGATGTCGTAGAGCAGGTCCAGAGGCAGGACGCCATCGTTGGTCGTGGCTACGATGCTGGATCGCCTGCAGGTTGGAGGATGGAGCTTCGACGCCATTGCCATCGCCAAGATAGATCGGTACCACAATTATTTCCAATTGCCAAGATAGATCGGTACCACAGGTGACCTGAAGGGATGGGGGAAAGTGATGGCAGTTTCTTTTTATATCGTGGCTTGTGGTTGCTCATCCTGGAGTAAACGAGCAGACGTACCCTAGTCTAATACAAGCCGAGGAGCGTCCTCGCGACTCGCGAGTCGTACGCGAGCTGTTTGTTTCGCCCGAAAACGAACGCAAACCGAAGAAATCTTCTATATCTAAACGAAATTACTACACGTACGACGAAATCTCTTACGACTTCTGTACGACGAAGCGATGGGCCGTGAGGATGATTCCTAGGTGTGCGATCAACGGCCTTGTTTGTGCATCGTACAGAAATCGGACGTTTTGTGTCGTACGTGAAGCAGCGCTCATATCTAAATACCAACCCCCCACTACCTGATTTTCCTGTTCTTCCGTGCTTCCACGTCATCCCCTAATTTCTACAGCATGGTTACACGTTCGGGCGTGTCTTTTCCGTCTAGCGATGCAAAAGTGTGACACGCTCCAACTTCGCTCCCATACATTGGTTCGTTCTACATGGGCTATATAAGGGTAGCAGATAGCCCATTAAGTGCATAGCTAGCCCACATGCCAACAACGGCATTGCTGTGTTTTTTCTCCATCCACCTGTGCAGCCCTTGACTCTTCACACTTCATCTTCTCAATTAATCCCCACACGGGTCTCACTTCCCCATAACCTCCTCCAGATATAACTCTCCTAGAAACTGGCGATGACATATGAAAAGTTTGTGTATAAAATTCATGGGTAAAAAAGTTTCATCCATAAATTGCTTCTCCACTCCCTGCTAAAATCTCATCTCTATAAGATGTCTTCCAGCAGCACCTGCCCACCGCCGGCCTAGCCATAGTGGTGCTCCTTGGCCAACCCTGGTCTGCTTGGTGTCTTCCCTACCAGGTGCTAGAATTCTCTTTGTCTCCTTTCTTTGTGAACCCCATCTAACTTCAAGATCGCTGGAGCCTGCCACAAGTCCTCACCGTTGTGCATGTGGTCTTGAGGTCGTTGTTGCCTGTGCGGCTGTGCCTTCACTCCGACCCCAGCGCAGGTTCCCACCTCTCTCTCTTTGCATTATCTCTGTTTTTCTCAAAGATTGGATCTACTAGGTTTCTGGAAAAATCCCTTATTGCCTCCTTAATTTCGAGTTTTCACATGGCCCATTTGTGTTATATATTGGTTCATGTCACAATTTATCCTATGAATCAAGCTTCCTCGTGATTCATTTATGCCTAATCAACAGCTTCATGTCCTCCATGCAGCAACATTAGATCAGATTTTTACTCACTCAGGTAATCCCTAAAACTCTTATTTAGTCAGTTTCATTTCTCATATGGATTGTTACTCATTTCCATCTAATATTACATTTTGTGATTGCTCTCACTCGGCAACCTGATTGACGATTTCAATGAATTAATTGTAATTTAAATTCCCATTTGCATCAGTACTCCACAGATACAATATCTTACATACATGGGTTACCTCTGATCATACCCCGTTCTTCAAGATGATAAGGTTATATCTGATCTACTAATCTTGCATTTTCAGTTATATTTATCCTTCTCAGACCAGCATTTTGTATTCCTTCCATTCCTTGATACGATATATCACAAAAATTTTCAAACAGAAAAAGTGCCTCTTGCAGTTAAGCAAGCACGCATGGGATGCTAGGTACATATATACCTAATTTTAACTGGCAGGGCGTGGTAGTCATATATACTTCCTTTCATTTGACCATGCCTCGTTGTACTTTATTAACTAAGTGTGTTGAACCGTGTTTGGTGTGCAAAAAAATGTTGCTACTCTGTCATGTTTTGTTTCAGATGGATGATAATGTTATATCTGATCTACTAATCTTGCATTTTCAGTTATATTTATCCTTCTCAGACCAGCATTTTGTATTCCTCCCATTCCTTGATACGATATATCACAAAATTTTCCAAACAGAAAAAGTGCCTCTTGCAGTTAAGCAAGCACGCATGGGATGCTAGGTACATATATACCTAATTTTAACTGGCAGGGCGTGGTAGTCATATGTACTTCCTTTCATTTGACCACGCCTCATTGTACTTTATTAACTAAGTGTGTTGAACCGTGTTTGGTGTGCAAAAAAATGTTGCTACTCTGTCCTGTTTTCTTTCAGATGGAATTTGATAGGATTGAGTTGTTGAGCGCCTGTTGGAGGCTATCTCTGGAACCTACTTCAGCTATGCTAATTCAACTATGGGTGTCGACACTTGCTATATGTTAATCCTTTTAATCTGAACTTTATATGGTTCACTCTTTCAAGGAGTATCTGACTGACTGCTATTATGTATGTACTCGAAAGTAGTTTTTCTCTCATTTGGTTTAGGCGGCATAAAAAAAGATTCTGTATGGATGATAAATAATATTGATACAGTAATATCTTTCCATATCCCTTTGCCCCTCTTCCTACTAGGAATTTGTACATGGATCATCTTTTAAATTTTATATATCTTGATTTATCAATTTTACATGTTTTCATTTTTTCTTCGTATTAAGGTGGGAAAAGGGATATCGGGATTTATAATGTTATGCTAACACATTACTTGGAGGAACAATAGTTTTCATAGTTGATTTAAAAAGTATGTTCTATGAATGATTTATTTTAGACATATTCAGATTGAAATACAAGTGACTTTTAGCGACATGCCATCGATGCATCATATTCCGCTGCAACGCGCGGGGCATCATCTAGTTAGGAAAGTTGTTTCTCCCAACTCGATCCCACTGCACCCTAACGCCTCCGGCCTTATATAGAGACGCCGCCCCCAATCCCCAAATTTGTCGCATCGATCTCCACAATCGTTCGGAGGCGAGGACTCGTTGATCCAGCGAGAGAGGTCGTCAGCTCTGTTGCCCAAGCATCGAGAGCCTATGGCGAACGACCTGTCGTCGGAACAGGAGATGATTTCTTCCGCAGATGAGCGGGAGATAATCAAGGCCGATCTGCTAGCGTTTCCCGAGTCAGCGGCGATGAACGCACTCGAGCTAGACGAGGCAGTCGACAGGGTCATCACGCAGTCCAAGCCAGAAACCGCGCCTCCGATCGCCCCCGGCATGCGCCGGCTGTCCGACGACGACATCGCCGCCTTCTTTGCCCAGGCGACGGAGATCCCCACTGTCGCTGACCTCGCCCCCGGCGGGATGTTCCCGCCCGGGTGGATCGAGCGACGGAGGCGGCAGCTAGACGAGGAGGTTCTTCAGCCGGGGAAGAGGATGTTCGTCCACGAGATCGGAGTCCTGCTGGCCAAGATACGCGTCGATCTGCTCACCAGGGGATACGTTGACGTCCCATCAAAGCTGTACCTTGAGGACACGCCTGACCTGATGGCTGCTTGCATGGAGGCTGTGTCGCTGAACCCACCGGAGCACAAGGACTACACCGGAGTTTTTGCCGGCCCTGACGACGAGGAGTGGTGGACTGATGATGCAGTTCTGGAAAAATTGGCTCTTGAGTCCTTCTGAAAAGAGGATTCAGTTTCAGTTGTGGATTCACCCTGTCCTACTATCTTTATGATGATCTAGCATATCTAAGTTACTGGTACTGTAATCAGTCTACATTTCACCTTACCTAGTAGTAGTTTTTTTGTTAGCTACTCAATACTACTTCGGACTCCAAATCAAAGTGCATCTATTTGTTGTAGGACGAGTCTTGTTAGCTATTGAGATTGCAATGTCTGTTTTTTTTGTGTTCTCGTAATGTTCGTGTAACTCGGTAGAGCTCCGCTCCCAATCGACCTCGCACCTCACCGCCTTGCAGCAGACACTCCCGGCGGCACCACCCCTGACTCTGCGTCCGTGCTGCGTGCAGGTATGGCTGGGACGTCCAGCTAGCTTAGCTAGTAAGAGCAACTCTAGCAGACACCGTATTCGCGCGACTTGCAAAACGCGGATACGGATCGAGGGAGAGAGCGTATGCATGCCGAAAAGTTCATCCGCGGAGCAGAAACCGCATCTAAATCCGCAAATTTTCAAAAAAAGCACTTCGCGCGAGAATTTAGTTGCATAGATTGCATGATCAAGTTCATTCGCATCAGTACATACATAGAACTACGAAAATTACTACTAGATACATCCGCAACCCTAGCTACCAAAATTCACTCCGGGAGACCTCACTGGAGACGAGAAATGTTGCGGTGGCCATACTTGCGCGGTCTACAAGTCGTACTTGTCATCGGAGGTCATGGCGTCAAGGAGCTCCTCCTGCAGCCGCGCCTCCCTCTTCCACTCCTCCGCCCTCTCTGCAGCCCGATGCAAGTTCTCCTCGAGAAAAGGTGACGATGTGGGGGAGGGCGGCACCGTTGACGAAGTCCTCCGAACCTATGGTCTTCCCCGCGGTGACGGGGTCGACCTCCATCCTCACGCGAGGCGAGCGCAAGGCCGACACGGAGGAAGCGAAGGCGGAGGACGACCCTGGTAGCGGGAGCGGGAGGTTGACGCCGATGCCGGACGACGTGCCGCCACCACGCTTGACTTTGGCCTCGCTCTTGCTGAACATCGGCGATGGGGGCAAACCGTACTTCGTGTACCGGTATGACCCGCGGAGGCGCGCGGGAACTCCTCGCGCGGCCAATCTGGCCACCCTCGCGCCCGATTGAGCCGCTCCCAGACATCGGTGTGCAACCTTCGCGTGGAGGATCTATGCGATTTGAGGCGAGGAAAGGTCGTCGGCGGCGAAATCGCGTGGCAGAGCTGGGTGGTGCAGAAGGGGAATGCTGGGGGAGGAGTGTAGGTCGCAGCCTGCATCGACCGCTTCGACCTCCAAATATAGCGGTCGATGCGGGCTGGATGCAGGCACCTGTAAATTTTTTTGCAGGCCGACGGCTCATTAAGGGGTCGTTCTGGTCCAAAATGCGACCCTAACCCGTAAATTTGCCCCGACGGCACGATACGAGTCAGGACGGGAGGTCTGCTAGAGTTGCTCTAAGAGAATAAAAAAGGAACCAGGCCATGGACGATTTGAACTAGTTGTCCAGGGCTGCCCTAGACGTTTAGTCCCAGGGTGTAGACAATGGTGTATTATTTTTAAAATTTTCTATTCTTTTGATATTATTCTAGAATTTGGTAAAATTAATAATAATTAAAAATTACTATTCAGTTCGCGTTGGTACTCGTATTTTTTTGAATTTATGGTATTGAAACACCATGCTCACAGGACCTCCTATTCGACGCGTTTAGCAATGGTGAATGCATAGACGCCTAAAGGAACTAGCGCATGAGCCAGCCCACTAACTCTGTCGCTCTCTTTCCTTACTCAGATTTTTTTGATCTGTTTAGAAAAATGCCAGGGTTTTCTGTTCGGTTTTGTTTATAATCATTGATTTAAAAAATCATTCAGATTTCCAAATAAAATTATATTTGAGAAATAACCAGATTTTGTTTTCAGATTTTCGAAAATTTGTTCAAATTTCAAAATGTCCAGATTTAAAAAAGTTAAATTTCAAAATTGTTCTATTTCAAAAAAAATTCATAATTGTTCAAATTTGGAAACTTTCATATTCTGAAAAAACATTTATATTTTAAAATAGTTTGAAAAAGTTCAAATTTAAAAATATTTCAAAAATGTTCACATTCAAATTCAATTTTAGAAGTTTCAGAAAAACCCAACTGACAAAACGTGAAAAAACCAGAAATCCAATCGGGACGTTTCTAGAAGGTTCTGAAACCGGTATTAAGCAATACTAGTTGAATGCCTGTGCGTTGCAACAGGCTCATAATTTTTTTTCAAAAAATATAAATAAATTATAGTTAAAATAAGACACCTGAAAGTTGACGTGCATAGAAAGGCCACAAGATACTCTGAAAAAATAAAGCTCTAGATTGCAAATCGATATAAGCTATAATTTAACAACATATGCTTATTGCTTATATATTGATCAAGATTTCACTTTCCTCGAATCATTTTGAAGCAATAGCTTTCATATGCATTGTCCCTGCTATGTATAAGCTCAAGTGACAGTTAAGTGTAGGGGTCAGTCTTGCCTTGCTCATGCCATTGCTCATGCCATGTTCGTCCGTCAAATTAGCCAATTGTACAGGATATGACTCGTGTGTTTGTCTCCACACATGTCTCAATGCGTCTCCAGAAAAATCTACACATATACAAGATAATTGAATCCACAAGTTTTGTCACGCCCATCTCTTTGATAACCTTGAGAGTCTGGTGAGTAAACGAGCACTTGCCGTGGAAGGAAAATTCCACCAACGCCTCCACCTACCCATCCCTTGTGGCCAAGCCGAGGCTATCACTTCTTCATAGTCGTCGCACCTTGTACGTGTTTTAGTTGACAGAGGCATGGTATGTGTGGTACTCAAGACAGCGGGGTCATCGGAGAAGAAGGAGGAGATGGAGCAAGCATCGAAGATTTGCACGACAGAGCCAGGCGCGGAGTCTTCACTGTCCCAAGTGACGTGCGTCATCGACCTTCCACAACTGGGCGTCTAGAGTAAGAGCTATGGCCTTCTTCCTCGACCAGGTTCTAGGGCGGTGCCTTGTTCGTTGCTCACTGAAAAAGTTTTTAATGCGGACGCTAGTACAGACGTGGCCCGACAGGTATATGATGTCTCTTTTAGTTGCAGTTTAAATACAATTTAAAATACATTGCGTTTTTAGGCCGAGCTGGGTCCCCACGCTACCAACTTATTTTGAATATTTTTTTTTCCAACATGTTTAGCCCAAAATCGGCTTAAGGAAATGCCCACGAGTGCTCAATGCATTCAAACGATATTACTTCACTTAGGACAATATCTCATCCGACTTTGGTAGGACAAATAGATGGCTGTGAAGATGCGTTTTAGGCGTGCAATAACAAAGGGTTGTTCTGATCGCACAAAGATTGGATTTTTTCGTATGTGAAGCAATACTCCACATTCAAATGACACCTCGTCTCTTACATGAGCCCATTAAAGCTTCTTAGTTCACTACGGCCCGTTAGAGGTAGCGACATGTTACCTGGCGGTGGCAAACAAAATATTTAATTACCACCTCGCTAATAACATGACACAGATGACTCGCGGGAGGTACGTCGCTGTTTTTTTCATCGTGACCGCGGTTTTCTGGCGTGGTATCGGTCGATAGTTTGGTTTTCCTGGATTTTCGCATCTCTGACGACGATAGGCGCTGGTTTTTTCTATTCATCCCACTTTTCAGACGTACGAAAACGGTTATTTGACGTACCACAGTTCAACGACCATCACGAACCCTAGCAATTTTATTTGTTTAGAAAATTAGATTATTATTATTATTAGATTTGTTTAGATTAGATTAGATTAGATAGATTGTGGAGCTACCAGCGACATTCTGGTTAGGTTATTTAGAGATGTGAAAATATACCCATGTGTTGCTACAGTTCTTCAAGTTATCTAGTGCAGTATAATGGTGTAATCTTAAATTTAAAACGGTTATCACTTGATAATGAACTTACAAATCAGATGAGATGTGCGATACCCTCAGTTCATTTAGACAAAATGGTTCATCTTTTTTTATGTAGCCATAAAAAAAACTTGCCCATACTAATATGTTTTTGTAGATCCTCATAGTAGCGGAGATAGCCTATTCTTCGAGCCTGGGCAAAATTTGGGCATGGCAGTGTCAATAACAATTTCCCCAAAGTATTTATACTACTAAATATAATATTAAAAATTTGAGATTAGTATCCATGCGTTGCTACAGCCTGTAGGATAATAAAACACCACATACAAATATATAAGTCATTTTTTTTAAAATTTTGTAGATATCGATGATGACTAAATTTCTGAACATATACCAAAGTGCTATATAGACGAAAAATTATACCAAATATGTTATATTCGTTGTGATATACTCCAACCATTTCTTTCAACCCAAAAAAATAGTACTATTGGAGGTGAATTGACAAGAGGGTTGATCTATCCACCAGAAATCCAGTTTTATCTCCTTCACCGTATATCTCTCTATTTTGCTCTTTTTTATATGACGATAGTTGTGGCAAAATACCTGTATGTTGCCCTTAAGCAACATGAACACATTTTGGCAACGGCTCAAACAATTGTTATGTACAAGTTTCACTTTATGCAACGTTGTTTCCTTTACGCACTTGCCATCGACCAGCTTCACACCATCGTCGCAAATGCCTCTTCTAACACATTTTGCCTGAACATGAGATGAGATTCTTCTTCTCAAAATCCATACAACAATGTTTTAAATAACCCAGACCTGCCTCTGGTATGCGTCATGTATTACAATTTCATTTTGCTAATATGACGATAGTTGTGGCAAAATACCTGTATGTTGCCCTTAAGCAACATGAACACATTTTGGCAACGGCTCAAACAATTGTTATGTACAAGTTTCACTTTATGCAACGTTGTTTCCTTTACGCACTTGCCATCGACCAGCTTCACACCATCGTTGCAAATGCCTCTTCTAACACATTTTGCCTGAACATGAGATGAGATTCTTCTTCCCAAAATCCATACAACAATGTTTTAAATAACCCAGACCTGCCTCTGGTATGCGTCATGTATTACAATTTCATTTTGCTGATAAAATTGATTAATTTGACACCTCCTTTCAACATAGTTGAATGCACACGTCAGTTTTTTTATGCTATTTAAGAATTATTACTCCATCATAATCATAAGAAAAGAATAGAACATGATAGTTCCATAATAATCTATGAAACCAAAATAATTATAATTCATACATTAATAGTACAGAAGAAGATGAAGATCCAAGCAGCATTAAATATCTCTATCTCTGAATTTCTCTCGTATTATCCCGGCAAAACAGCAGCACACAACAATTCAGCAAATAGAAAATAGTTGTAGCACATATGCATAGCAAAGCAACAACCTGTATCTCTCGATGCACGTCTCTTTGTGTCCTAGCTGTGGCACATATCCTCTGCTGATCCACCGCAGTGTGAGGCAGCCCTCATCCTCTGTCTTTGCTGGCCACCTCCAGAAGCACCCGCGCCCAGCGCCCCAGCCCCTCTGCCTTCTCCTCTCTCCATTATCCACATCTAGGCATCTCTGCCTCCCTCCTCTCACACAAGTATCCCCAGGCTTCTCTGCCCCCCGCAGACGACAACGAGGTAGGGATGGAGATCTCCACTACCCCCACGCTCCACCCTTCTCCAGATTGGCGGTGCTCCACGCCTCCACCACATCACCACTTCTCAGCTCTTTCTCCCCTTCTCGCCCTTCGTGCTTCTCTGTAGTTGTGGATTTGCAGGTGGATTCGCTCGGAGTACCCACACACTTCTGAGCTAATCAGGAACTATTACTTCTTTGATTTATAGGTCTCTCGCGGCGACGCAGTAGGCGCTGCATGATCGCATCGGGATGGCATCACCTAGTTCCTCGATCGGATCGGGGCTTACATCGGCGGCGGCGGCGGTGGTGGAAGTACACGCGTGCCAGCTCTTTTCAGGATAGGACTTGAGGATCGACTTGTCCGTGTTGGCGGTTTCTTTGACGGACGACGGTTTTTTTTAACGTACCAAACGGTTTTTTTTGACATACTACGGTTTTTTTAACCATCACGAGCTCAACCCGTATTATTAGTAGAGATGTTATTGGGCCGGCCCGTTTCAGATGATAGCGCTGTGAGAGGGTGCGCGTCCGTTCGAAGTTGATGCAAAGAGTGTCAAATAGCGGAAATATAGAGAGTGGGTAAATCCTATTTGGCGCTCCACGCGCCCGTTACCACGCGACGCGTCCACAGTGCATTACTAGAGATACAAAACCGGCTGGCCTAAGAAGAGTGAGTGCGGTTATTTTCGGTTTTAGGAAGGTTTTAGGCTCTTTCAGTATGTTTTTTTTCCAGTTTTTTGTGGTTTCTTTGTCGGTTTTCTTTTTTCCGTTACGATTTCTTAATTTTTTCTGAACGCTTTTTTTTTGAAATCTGATTTTTCAAAAGTGAACATTTCCAAATTCTGAACATTTTTTTCCTATTTTTCTATTTTATTTTTTTATTCCCAGTTACAATTTTGACTTTTTCTGAACTTTTTTCAAACATGAACGTTTCCAAATTATGAACAATTTTTTTAAAATATGAACTTTTTCAAAATTGACTATTTTTCAAATTGGTTTTATTTAAGTGAATGTTTCCAAAACTTGAACCATTTTTAAAATCTGAACAAATATTAGCATATGAACAATTTCAAAATGTGAAAATTTTAAAATCTGAACAATTTTCAAAATCTAAACAATTTTCAAAATCTTAACATTTTTCCAAATCTGGACAAATTTCCAAAATCCGAACATTTTTTCAAATCTGAACATTTTTGTTTTTCACCAAATATTGCTGCAATGTGGCTGGTTGTGCTTCTAGAAGATGATCTGGACTAGATAAAAGTTAGTTGTTTATTTGCGATGTAAATTCAATGGATTACGAATTAAGTGTTGATTGGCATTTGTGTCTGTTTGAGTTGCAGTAGCAGCGTGTTAAAGTTGAAACTGTATATTTTTTGCTGTCATATCATGGCTGTAGATCATTTATTATTTGTCGTGTGATCAAAATGTCCAAAAAAAATGTTAATGCCGAAACTTTGAACAACCGAGGCAGGTCTGCATGCAAGCACTGGCCGGTCAAGAGCCGAGCCATGTTTGGTTTGAAAAGAACGGGGAAAAATCGTTCCAAAGCTAGTCCAGCGTGCAGTCATGCTGAGGTAGGTAGCTCGATCGTTAAACACCAGCGAGCAGTATTACCAGCTTATACGGAGTTCATTTTGAAACTAGAAACTATGGAGGTATTTATTTTTTGTCGGTTGGGCTGTGAGCTGAATGTTGGATTTGAAAAACTTTGAGAGATTGGTTACCTTCAAGGCATCATTATCAAAAT
The DNA here is from genome assembly GCA_007115705.1 of Dactylis glomerata. Taxonomy (NCBI): domain Eukaryota; kingdom Viridiplantae; phylum Streptophyta; class Magnoliopsida; order Poales; family Poaceae; genus Dactylis; species Dactylis glomerata. Next base: position 2,226,683 of record QXEO01000553.1, read on the forward strand.
TTATAAATCTAGGCTTCTGAGTGGTCTTGTATTATGCTTGTTGGTTGCTGATGTATCTCTGGCCTTCCTAGCCATCACTCTTTATTTAAATTTCCTTTATACATAATCTCTTGGAACAAAAATTCAAAGAAGTCATCTCAGATCTAGTCTTGTGTAATTCTTTATTTCTACTCTATGTTGAAATATTGGGCCATTTCAGCTTGGCCCATACTAGATTTCAAAAATTCCTAAAAATCTCAAAGCCCATGTGTGTGAGCCCATGTGACATACAACCCAAGTTTTTTGCTGCACAAAGGCAAGTGGTGGGAGCTAAGTTTAGTCCCACATGGAAAGTTGGAAGAGATGTAGACCAACAGATAAGGTGAGGTGTTGCACCACTTGGTAAGTGAGTGAGAAGAGAAGTGCCACACGCGCGCTCCTCCTCCTCGCTCGCTCGTCTCGTCTCGACACGACACGTCACGACGCGAATTGAGCATCGGAGTCGAGCTTATCTTTTTGCTGCACAGGAAAACCGAACGTTTGACCGAGTCCTTGACAGACGCGTCACAGCTAGCCAGTTCGGGTCGCTCCCGGATTGTGGGCTGTTGTAACCGACTCGGGCGTGCGACGTGGGCGTGGCCCACGTTGCCTAGGGTTTCTCCGCTGCGCCGCCTATATAAACTCTTACCTGGCTACCGCCGCACATACCTGAAACCAATCTAGGGTTTTGCCACCTCTTGCTGCTTGCACCGCCTCCGCAATCTACCTCATCCCGAGCGTCGGCGTGCACCGGCGAACGAGAGAGCAGGTCTCCGGAACCACTCGCCTTTGCGATCCTGTACGGGAGAGGGTGAATTAGGTTTTTGGGAAGCGCTCTGCGCGACTGCTCAAGCTCTTCATCACGGGTCGTCTTCCATCCAAGTCGGGCGGTACTGCCTACCGCCGTCTTCATCGTCGTCTACTTCGACCTGTCTTCTCCAACGTTGTGATCAACAACGTTACTGCAACGTCTACATCTGCAAACAAAAGGTACGTGCGGTCTACTGTTGTTCGTCTGTTCATCATGTTCTGCGAAAACTTGTAGTGGAGCCAACACTCTAGGAAATTGGGTTACTCTTGGGAAGCATTTTGAAAATGGTTTCGAAAACCTTGGAGTAGTTGCTACTTCATTGAGATGTTTTAAAATGGTTTCATAAACAAGGAGTGGACAATGGGAGATGAAGGAGTTGGTGGATTTTCTGAAAAAGGGCATTGTGTATAAGTGTTCGCTAAACCAATTACCCCCGTGCAACCACATTACCCGGTATGGGGCGGGCTTAGTTTGAAGTTTATTTGCTTTAGTGCGGGGAGCCTCACAACTATATAAGGGTCTGCAGGACCCCGGAATCCGGGTTGACGCTAAATGAAGGTCAACACATATCACGACATATCCCGAGCCGCCGAAAGACACTTGGGTTCTCCCGTCGTGGCGCCGGAGTTACGCTCTGGAGGAGGTACTGCCGGGACGTGCCGGGGAGGTAAACTCCACAGGGTAGGCACCCATACTAAGGTAGATAGATGGAGGGCTTCGATCGATTATCTGAACCCTGCATACTTGTGTATGACGGTCCGTGGTGGTATCTCGGCGGATTTATCAAATGGTGTGGGTAAAGTGTACAACCTCTCCAGAGTGTAATCTATTCGAATAGCCGCGTCCTCGGTCATGGACGGTTGGGATGGCCATACTTAACCTGTGTTGAGTTTTGGTTTTACAAAAATGTTTTTGAGAAAATGGAGAAGGGTGCCAGACGGAGTACTCGGAGGGTACTGCCGTGGCACGGTTATGGTTCGGAGTACTTGCAGGGTACTGCCGAAGGAATGGAAGTTGTCATGTGTGATGGACCAAAATTAATAAGGATGGTGATCATGTTTGATTGACCGCTGGCTTTTCTCTTGAAAAGGAGTTTCCCCCTTTCCTAGAGCTTTTGCAAAGACTTCTCTTGTAAGTATCTTCTTTAATAAGGATATAGAGATGTCGTGTGACATGCTATATCGACACGAGAATCTTTCTACAAATCTTCTTTAAAAAGGATATAGAGATGTCGTGTGACATGCTATATCGACACGAGAATCTTTCTACAAATCTTCTTTAATAAGGATATAGAAATGTCGTAGGACATGCTGTATCGACAAGAGAAACATTCTAGTATTAAGCTGCCTTCAACCATTCCAACCTTGCTACAGCCCAAATAGCATGTGTTTATCTTCTCCTAGATGCATGGTTTGCGAGTACAATTCCAAAATGTACTCACGGCTTTGTCCCTGGCTATTAACTTGGCCAGATCATGGAGAAGACTACTCAGAAGGTGGCGATGGCTACGACGACGCCGGTGCGAACTAGGAACGTCTCCCAGTCAGTTGCCTGTAGGGTAGTAGGAATGACGTGGGTCATCAACGTTGTTTGGTATCCGCTGCTTAGTTGTAGACTTGCCCTGCGTGGCAATATCATACTTGGTCATGTGACCAATTGTACGCACTATTCGGTACTGTAAAGGATGATGTAATTCTGTTATCAACTCGGATATGTGGATTCACGACACACTGATCATGGGATCGTGAATTGTATGCATATCGGGTACTCTGGATGGGTAATCCGGGGACCCCACACGAAGCAACCTCGTAAGCCTCATACGGCGGCCGAGGAGAGAAACTTGGCACCTCTAGAACTCATACATTCTGATCTATGAGAGACGAATGGTGTGTTGACAAAAGGTGAAAATAGATATTTCATGACATTGATTGATGATGCGACTAGATTTTGCTATGTTTACTTGTTGCAAACTAAAGATGAAGCTTTAGACTACTTTAAAATTTATAAGGCCGAAGTTGAAAATCAACTAGAGAGAAAGATCAAGCGTCTTAGGTCGGATCATGGTGGAGAGTATTTTCCTAGAATCTTTGACGAATTCTGTGAGGAACATGGTATTATTCATGAGAGGACGCCTCCCTACTCACCCCAATCTAATGGGGTGGCCGAGAGGAAAAACCGCACGCTGTCTGACTTGGTGAATTCCATGCTCGACACTGCTGGTTTATCAAAGGCGTGGTGGGGGAAGGCTTTGTTGACTGCATGTCATGTCCTGAATAGAGTTCCTAACTAGAATAAAGAGAAAACCCCTTATGAGGAGTGGGTTGGGAGAAAGCCATCACTTTCGTATTTGCGCACTTGGGGATGCTTGGCGAAAGTCAACATTCCCATCCCAAAGAAACGCAAACTTGGACCAAAGACTGTGGATTGTATCTTTCTAGGTTATGCTCAGCGGAGCATTGGTTATAGATTTTTGGGATTTCTATTTTCGTGCCCTTGGGTCCTTAGTTGTACTCAGTTTTCCCCAGCTCCTTAGTTTTTCCTCAGTTTTGCCCATACCCTTGTCTGAAACCCTCACAAGGAGCTCGGACGGGAGGAATCCCGTTCAGTTGACCGTTCCGTGCTGACGAGTGGGGCCGCGCCGTGTGGGGCCGCATCATGTGGGGCTGGTAGAAAGGGACCGCGTGGGAGAGGATGAGACCGTGTTTGGTCATACGAGCGGAGCTGGGGCCATAGCGTGTGGGGCTATAGCGTGTGGAGCTGTGTGGGTCCGGGACGTGGGCACGAGTGGCTTCTGTCTCTTTCGCCCAGATTAGCAATTTTCAATGCACCTTTTTCCTCTCTCTCGCTCGATCTCATTCATTCTTGATTGCCCAAATTGGTAGCAAATCTAGAGCAGCTTCTCCTTCTATTTTTTAACGCCATTCATTTCTTTATGCCTTGATTTTACCCAATCAGGTACTCCCTCCAATCCATATTACTCTTCACGAATACGGATGTATCAACCACTAAAATGTGTTTAGATACAACCACATTAGTGAAGAGTAATATGGATCGGAGGGAGTAGGAAATCTAGGGCACAAATCCAGAGAAAATATACGATAAGCTGCTGATACGTCTCAAATGTATCTATAATTTTTGATGCTCCATGCTTGTTTTTACACCATTTGCCTTCTGTTTCGTTACACTTTGTGGCGTTTTTATGCAATTTCCGGAACTAACCTATTGACAAGATGCCACAGTGCCAGTTCCCTGTTTTCTGCTATTTTTGTGTTTTAGAAAAGCTACACAGGAAATATTCTCGGAATTGGACGAAACAAGTTCCAGAAGTCTTATTTTCCCCGGAAGCTTCCCGAAGACCGAAAGCGAGCCGGAGGGGGGCCAGAGGCCGCCCTCACACGTAGGGGGCGCGGCCCAGCCCCTGGCCACGCCCACCTGGTGTGAGGAGCCCCTGGCTGCCCCCTGACGATGCCCCTTCGCCTATATAAAGCCTCGGGACGGAAAACCCTAAGGGGGTCGGCGAAATTTCCAGAACAGTTCCGCAGCGCCGTCACCATCGAAGCCAAATTTCGGGGGACAGAAGTCTCTGTTCCGGCACCCTGCCGGGATGGGGAAGTGCCCCCGGAGCCATCTCCATCGGTCTCCATTGCCGTCTCTGCCGTCTCCATCGACCTCACCGCCATCTCCATCAACCTTGCTGTCTCCTACGATGAGGAGGGAGTAGTTCATCCCCGGGGCTGAGGGCTCTACCGGTAGCTATGTGGTTCACCTCTCTCTCCCATGATGTGATCTTTATGTGATCGTGAGATTTGTATCATATTGAATAAGTAGATGCTACTCTTCGTCATTATATGTACTCTAGTGGTGTTATTAAAGTAATCTATTCCTCCTGCCATGGTGTAACGGTGACAGTGTGTGCATCATGGTGGTACTTGGTCTAGGCTACAATTGTGATCTCTTATGGATTATGAGAATAATTATCACTATGATAGTATTGAAGTGATCTATTCCTCCTTTCATGGTGTAATGTTGACAGTGTGTGCACCGTGTTAGTACTTGGTCTAAGTTGCAATAATATTTATCTTGAGTTATGATTTGATTTGGATATCTCTATGATTGGTGTTTGTCAAGTACTTGATGAACTTTAAGGAGTGCTTTGTAGCCCTACGCAATGATTAGTGTTATTCAATAGGAGAGTAATTCAGAGTACCATAGTGAAGAGAAGTTATTTATTTGTTCAATTATGTTATATTTGTTGGGAGTGTGTCCACTAGTGAAAGTATGATCCCTAGGCCTTGTTTCCAAGCATTGCACACGGTTTACTTCCTGTTTTGTTATATGTTTGCTCACAGCGATACTTATTTCATATTACAGTTACTACTTATAATCATCTATACCACTTGTATTTCACTATCTCTTTGCCGAACTAGTGCACCTATACATCTGACAAGTGTATTGGGTGTGTTGGGGATACAAGAGACTTTCTGTATCGTAATTGCAGGGTTGCTTGAGAGGGATAGCTTTGACCTCTTCCTCCCTGAGTTCGATAAACCTTGGGTGATCCACTTAAGGGAAACTTGTTGCTGTTCTACAAACCTCTGCACTTGGAGGCCCAACACTGTCTACAAGAACAGACGCGTGCGTAGACATCAAGCTCTTTTCTGGCGCCGTTGCCGGGGAGGTAAGGTAAAAGGTACTCGCATCCTCCTGTGTGAGTGCTCGGAGTTATTTCCTTTAGATTCTGCAATTATATCTTTTTGTTTCTTGTTTTTATTTTCACTAGTTAGGCTTAATGGAAAATAAAGAGTTCTGTAGTCTTTTTCATGAGTTTAGATATGAAGTGTTTGAAGAGAAAATTGAAAAACCTTTGGAGCTTAATTTGCATACTAATAGTGTTGTTAGTATGAATGCTTTGAACACCATTATTGCTAATGCTATAGAAAAGTCTTGGTTTCGTCCAATTCTGAGAATATTTCCTGTGTATCACTCTGAAACACAAAAACAGCAGAAAACAGGGAACTGGCACTGTGGCACTTCGTTAATAGGTTAGTTCCGGAAAATGCATAAAAGTGCCACTAAGGGTAACGAAACAATAGGAAAATGGTGTAAAAACAAGCATGGAGCATCAAAAATTATAGATACGTTTGAGACGTATCAGAAGTGCCCCCGGAGCCATCTCCATCGATCTCCATCGCTGTCTTCGCCGTCTCCATCGACCTCACCGCCATCTCCATCAACCTTGCTGTCTCCTATGATGAGGATGGAGTAGTTCTCCCCCGGGGCTGAGGGCTCTACCGGTAGCTATGTGGTTCACCTCTCTCTCCCATGATGTGATCTTTATGTGATCGTGAGCTTTGTATCATGTTGAACAAGTAGATGTTATTATTCAGATATTATGTGTACTCTAGTGGTATTATTAAAGTAATCTATTCCTCCTGCCATGGTGTAACGGTGACAGTGCGTGCATCATGGTGGTACTTGGTGTAGGCTATGATTGTGATCTTTTATGGATTATGAGAGTAATTATTACTATGATAGTATTGAAGTGATCTATTCCTCCTTTCATGGTGTAATGTTGACAGTGTGTGCACCATGTTAGTACTTGGTCTAAGTTGCAATAATATCTATCTTGAGTTGTGATCTGATTTGGATATCTCTATGAGTGGTGTTTGTCAAGTACTTGATGAACTTTAAGGGGTGCTTCTGTAGCCACTACGCAATGATTAGTGTTGTTCAATAGGAGAGTAATTCAGAGTACCATAGTGGAGAGAAGTTGTTTATTTGTTCAATCATGTTATATTTGTTGGGAGTGTGTCCACTAGTGAAAGTATGATCCCTAGGCCTTGTTTCCAAGCTTTGCACACCGTTTACTCGCTGTTTTGTTACTTGTTTGCTCGCAGCGATTTTTATTCCAGATTGCATTTACTACTCATAATCATCACTACCACTTGTATTTCACTATCTCTTCGCCGAACTAGTGCACCTATACATCTGACAAGTGTATTGGGTGTGTTGGGGACACAAGAGACTTTCTGTATCGTAATTGCAGGGTTGCTTGAGAGGGATAGCTTTGACCTCTTCCTCTCTGAGTTCGATAAACCTTGGGTGATCCACTTAAGGGAAACTTGCTGCTGTTCTACAAACCTCTGCACTTGGAGGCCCAACAAGTGTCTACAAGAATAGAAGTGCGTAGACATCAGAGACCCAAAGAGAGGGGCCGAGGGACGACGGATTTGAGGATGCTCCAACCAGCCTTCACTAAGCCCAAGAGTGAAAAGGGCATGCTTGGTACGCTCACCGGAATGGGCAAACTTGCCATTCACCCTGGAATCAATGAACTTCTGAATGAAAGGGCAAAACCCCAGAGTCATGCGGGAAAGCACCAACCTCTTCAGCTCATAGAAGATGAAATCACAAACATCAATCTTCCTCTGACGACCAGGCTTGCACCAGTAGAGAAGGTTGATATGATGGCCACGAATGTCAGAAGCATCTCCCTTCTTGCAAACCAGATTCTCACGGAAAAACTTGGCCAAAGCGTTGAAAGAGTAGTACATGCCAGAACGAGCGGGAGGCTCAGCCACACGGTCTGAAGTAGGATAGCAGAAAGAGATGGCGCTAATCGACTTGGCTGCCTCAGAGTGAACTTTGTACCCAGACTCATCTGCTGCATCATAACCAAGAGCCTCACAGAAATCAGCATAGGTGCCATAGCACTGCTCAGTGCCAGTCATCCAGGTCATGTTACGATCATCATCAAAGTAAATTGTGCAGTGGAACTGGCGAATAACATCGGGATAGTAGTCATACTTGAAAGCTGCAATATCCAGAACACCAAGCTTCTTCACACACTCATCAACAAAGTGAAGATCATCCTGAATGTTATTGTTGTATTGTGTCATGTGGAGTGCATGTTGGTGCACAACCCAGCCTCTCTTGAAGTGAGCCTTGTCATTATAATGATCTTCCCACATTTGCTTCTATCCTTCAGTCCAAAATTTCTTGTCAGCTCCGGTGTAGGTCCGCTTCTTGAAACGGTAAGGATCACAGAGACGAAACTCCCTCCACTTCTCAGTGTCTTCCGGAATCTCCTCCGGCTCTTCAGGATTGGGAGGTCTCTTCTTGGATGTCGTTGACTTCCTGATCACTGGCGGGTTATCTGACCTCCTGGGAATAACAGTCCTTCCACTTGAGCGAGTCCCTTCTTGCCTCTCTGTACGGGGCCTCTTGCCGAGCGTCTCATCTTGATGGTGTGGTGATGATGATATGAAAAAGCTTGATTATGTGTAGTAAATGACCGGCCAGTTGGAAACCCCAAGAGCAAGGTGTGATGAATATAGCAGCAAGTTTTTCCCTCAGTAAGAAACCAAGGTAGTCAATCCAGTAGGAGGACAAAATACGACTGAAGGTGATGCCCACTAGCTGCGTGATGCTCTAACAAGGGCGCCGTTAATGATGACTTGTTAGTGCATCTTCAACCAGTAGCAACGTGGAACCTGCACACAACACAACCAAATACTTTGTTCCCAACTTACGATGAGGTTGTCAATCTCACCGGTTTGCTTGAAACAAAGGGTATGAGCGTATCGAGTGGAAAGTGATAATAGTATGCGAGTAAAGTAAACAGGTGATAGCAATATAAAGGAAATAGGACCGGGGTCCACAGTTCACTAGCGGTGTCTCTCCATAAGATAAAATAACACATGCTAGGTAAACAAATTACAGTTGGGCAATTTATAGAATAAAGACAACGTGCATATGTCGAGAGGATCACTATGAGATTTACTCTGGGCATTACAACAAGATACATAGACCGCCATCCAACTGCATCTATGACTAATAATCCACTTGTGGCGAATCAATCCGAGAACTCCACAAGTATTAAGTTGCAAATAACAGATAATTGCATTAAGCAAAGTGTGTAATGTAAACAAAGCATATGCCCTCGAGCATATGAATGTTGTTTTCCCCCTAGTAGCAACAGCACATCTACAACCTTAGAGGTTTCTGTCAATCCCCCAGATTAAATAGAGGCATGAACCCACTATCAAGCATAAATACCCCCTCTTGGAGTCACTAGCAACTACTCGGCCAAGATAGCTACTAACAACGGAGAGCATGCAAGATCATAAACAACATATAGATAACATAAGATAAAATTTAGTACTTCAACTCAATCATAACACCAATATTCATCGGATCCTGACAAACACAACATGTAGAATTACATAACGGTGATCTCAATCATGTAAGGCAGCTCATGAGATCTAAACATGAAGCACAAGGTGGAGAAGACAACCATCTAGCTACTGCTATGGACCCATAGTCCAAGGTAGACTACTCACTCATCGCTCCGGAGGCAAGCATGGCAATGAAGAAGACCTCCGGTGGTGATTCCCCTCTCCAGCAGGGTGCCGGGAAGAGCTTCTGGACCCTCCCGATCTCCGGGTCGACGGCGGCGGTGGATCGCGATGTGTTCTAAAAAACTGATCGGGTCTTTAGGTTTTTCCTGTCGGGAGGTCCTTATAGGCGAAGGGGCATCGTCAGGAGTGGACCGAGGCGGTCTCACACATAGGGGGCACGGCCCAGCCACTGGCCGCGCCGCCCTGGTGTGTGGGTCCCTCGTGGCCCCACTCCATCTCCTCTTCGGTTCTCTGGAAGCTTCGGCCAAATTCTGGGCGACTGGCTTTGGTTTCGTCCAATTCCGAGAATATTTCTTGTGTAACTTTTCTAAAACACAAAATCAATAGAAAACAGGGAACTGGCACTGTGGCGACTTGTTAATAGGTTAGTTCCGGAAAATGCATAAAAGTGCCACAAAGTGTAACGAAACACTAAGCAAATGGTGTAAAAACAAGCATGGAGCATCAAAAATTATGGATACGTTGGAGACGTATCAGCATCCCCAAGCTTAACTCCTGCTCGTCCTCGAGTAGGTAAGTGATAACAAAAGAAATAATTTTTGAGGTGACAGGCACCTACACAATCTTGACCATATATGTAAGCGTTGTGCGCTGAGATCAAAAGAACTTAAAACATGGGCATGAAAGATATAATCTTGATAGAAGAAACTTAGCAACCATGTTATAACATGAAAATGAACATAAACAAAAGATCATGAAAATGAAACAATGAAAGTCAAACATGTGTTCAAATCATAAGGAAAAACATACAAATGGTTTTCAGCTTGTCCTTCATAGAGAGCAAAACATAAATGCATAGGACACCTTCAAGTTTAAGAGGGCGACTAGATACAAATAATTTAAGAACAAGTGAAACCAACAATATGAATCAATCAATGAAAACTTTGGGACAATGCACATTATACTCTGAATGACAACTATGCTCTCTTAATGGTGCATAAAAATAGAAGGTGGTGACTCAACATAAAAGTAAAAGAAAGGCCCTTCGTGGAGGGAAGCAGTGATTGCAAGTTTTATAAACCTTCAAAAATTATGGTACTTACCGGCTTTGAGCTCTCATTGCCCCCATCATAAGCATCTTGAATGGTTAGAGTTAATGCGAGAACACTTATGCTGCATATGCTTGACAAATCATAAGTTGAAAACCTCGTGTCCCGTGAATACGAGTACCTAAACCTCATGCTACTTTACTTAGAGTCCCAAGCAAGCTCTTGTCATTGTAAGTATACGCGTATCATCGAGAACCGCCAACGGGGTACCTCCGTGCCCGATGACATGGAACAAGCCCACATCAAAATGACAGGACAAGCAGACAATGAACACCTCGACATCTCTTTTATTTACCATTTCTATAGCTTTTTATTTTGAGATGCGTCATCGAATGTCCACTATGGGCGTGCTGCATATTTCCACCATGAATTATGCATGGCTTAGATTGGCGGCCCAGGCGTTTCTCTAACACATATACAAACTCCATGATCCCGCAAGATTCCCAATTCATTTCACACCGCGAGTATCCATAAATAAAAGATGACGATATCAACTCAAATAAGAAGTGCAATGTTGAAAGCTTGCCCCATGACGGCATGGATGGGCTAATTCCCAACTTACAACTTACAAGCATAACAACTCAACATAAGAGACCACAATGTCAAATTTTTAAGAACGAGAAAAATAAAGTGTGCCATCCGGTTCGTGAGAGCTTTACTGACCAATTTTCGCATAACACTGGTAAGAGTTTAATTTGAAGAGTAGATAAAAGAACGTCAAATGTAATTTGGAATAGCAAATTGCTAATAGGTATGTATGGTGGACACTTTGGCAAACTTGGTTTTTAGGAGTTGGATGCACGAGTAGAGCTCATACTCAGTACAAAACGAAGGCTAGCAAAAGACTAGGAGCGACCAACTAAGAGAGCAATAACGGCCATAATCATGCATAGCGACAAAGCGACATTAAAAGAAGCATAAGATGGCATCAAAAGTCAAAAACTAAATGATCATAGAGGCAATGGCGACTTTGTAAGAGTCTAACATATGTGAGCATGCGCCAACTCAACCCAAATAAATCATCAAGGAGAAAACCAAAATAATGCTTCCAAACGATAAAAACAACGCATGATTTTTTCAAAGGCTCATTAAGCAATCTCAGTTATTTGAGACAAGTCATGCTACAGCAAAACCACTAAGCATACTATCAAAAAGACATCAAGCATGACATGCAAAAGCCTAGGCCACAGTCTACACAAGCTCCTTCTTGTACCACTTTTTTTTTCCATAAAGCTTTTTCTCTTTTCCAACACCATTCAAACTTTTTATAAACACCTCTTTTGATGAAAACCAATAAAGATCAGAGACAAAAATACACCTTGATGAAAAGATATAAGAAGATCTGAACGCAAATCAAGGCGAAAATGAAAACCAAAAGCAGTAGCAGAAAAAGAAGAACACACGGTTTTTGATAAGAATGAAAACTAGAGAGTTCTTAGCAAATGAAAAGCAAGGCAACTTCTCCAAAAGAAATTTGTTGGGGTCCAACCATTTATTGTAGCAAACAAAACTAAACTAAACTGAAAACTAAAAACAACTGACGCTCACAGAAAAACGCATAATGCATGAAGCAATAAAAATATAGTGTCTTGAAAGGTGACCTGATTTTTGCCGATGAAGAAGGGGTGCCTCGGGGGCATCCCCAAGCTTTGACGCTTGTACTTCTTGGATATTTCTTGGGATGATGCATGGGCATCCCCAAGCTTGATCTTTTGTCCATTCTTCAACTCATCTCATCACTCTCCGATCCCTACACTTGAAAACTTCCTTCATACAAAACTAAACACAAATCTATTAGCAACATTAGTGTAAGCATAACATAGAATCAACCCTTTTTGCTTCAGGTTTCAACCTAAAACCACCACATATAAAGCATATACTACTGTAGCAACTTCCCCAAAAGTTCCTTGATCAAAAGAACTCAAAAAGAAAGCGATAAAGCGGCAAACACAAATATTGGCAGAAATCTGTCAAAACAGAACAGCTGACAAAGGTCGAAGTTTTAAGGGGTTTTCTGTTGCTCAAATCAAAAAGTGTTCAACTAATGAAAGTTTGGATATAAACTGGGGCATATGCACAAGAAATAGCAGGTCCAAAAGATATACAGAGAATTTTCACGAATTTTTATGGTGCAGCACCGAAAACTGTTTTAGGACAGCAACATCCCCAAATCTTACCTCACTCAAATTAGAGGCTTCTCTTGGCACAAAAACGAAATAAAAAGGATAAGGAGAGGTCATTACAGTAGTAATAACTTCCAAGACTCAAATAAAAGAAAAAGAACTGAATGTAAAAATATTGGGTTATCTCCCAAGAGTGCTTTTCTTTAACGCCTTTGAGCTAGGCGCAGAAAATTGCGAATCAAGTAACATCAAGTGAGGCATTAAGATCCATTGAAGAGGTCTTCTCAATAAGGCATTGTATTTCATCCACATAAGTTTTTGAAGACCCTTTGTGATCACGCTTTGGTTCACTCAAATCACTAAAAAGATTTTTGGGATAGATCCAATCAAAATTATTTTCAAAAGCTTCATACAATCCCAAGAGTTTGCTAGGTATAGGTATCTCGGTTCCCTCACTGTTTGTACTAATAACCTTTATAGGTGAACCCAGCTTATTAAAACGCTTAAGAACTTTCCTAGCTTCAATGGCAACATCTCTAAATTCTAAGCGCAAAGTTTCCAAGATAAAAGCTTTCTTTTCAGGATCTTTAATTTCATGAAGCTTAAGAAACATGTATTGCATAAAAGGATTAAGGCTAGCAAACCTAGCTTCTAACATGTGAATTAAATAAGCAGAAGCAACTTCAATACTAGGAGCAAGCTTAACCAAAGACTTTTTCTCAACATCCTTATGCATACTAATATGATTAAAGAACTCCTCAATGTTACTTTTTCCAATAATTGAACCACTACCTACTGAGAGGTCCTCCAGAACGTACTTAGGGAACAACATAATGAACTAGAAGTAAAGAAATAACAACTACCAAGGATTCTAATTTTTTTGGGTTTTTGATAAAACGATGCAAGTAAAAATAAATAAAGTAAAGCAAAACTTAAAACAAAGTAAAGGATGTGCGTGCAAAAACTCCCCTTGCAGAAGTCTTCTTCCTCCCTGGCAACGGCGCCAGAAAAACTTTGCTGGCGCGTAGTTGACATGGGAGCGTGTAGTTGATGTGGGAGCTTCTTCTTCTTCAGTCCCCGGCAACGGCGCCAGAAAAACTTGTTGATGGCGCGGTGATGATGATATGAAAAAGCTTGATTATGTGTAGTAAATGACCGACCAGTTGGAAACCCCAAGAGCAAGGTGTGATGAATATAGCAGCAAGTTTTTCCCTCAGTAATAAACCAAGGTTATCAATCCAGTAGGAGAGAGACAAACGACTGAAGGTGATGCCCACTAGCTGCGTGACACTCTAACAAGGGCGCCATTAACGATTTCTTGTTAGCGCATCTTCAACCAGTAGCAACGTGGAACCTGCACACAACACAACCAAATACTTTGTTCCCAACTTACAATGAGGTTATCAATCTCACCGGTTTGCTTGAAATAAAGGGTATGAGCGTATCGAGTGGAAAGTGATAATAGTATGCGAGTAAAGTAAACAGTGCGTGTAAAGTAAACAGGTGATAGCAATATAAAGGAAATAGGACCGGGGTCCACAGTTCACTAGCGATGTCTCACCATAAGATAAAATGACACATGCTGGGTAAACAAATTACAGTTGGGCAATTGATAGAATAAAGATAACGTGCATATGTCGAGAGGATCACTATGAGATTTACTCTGGGCATTACAGCAAGATACATAGACCGCCATCCAACTGCATCTATGACTAATAATCCACTTGTGGCGAATCAATCCGAGAACTCCACAAGTATTAAGTTGCGAACAACAGATAATTGCATTAAGCAAAGTGTGTAATGTAAACAAAGCATATGCCCTTGAGCATATGAATGTTGTTTTCCCCCTAGTAGCAACAGCACATCTACAACCTTAGAGGTTTCTGTCACTCCCCCAGATTAAATAGAGGCATGAACCCACTATCGAGCATAAATACCCGCTCTTGGAGTCACTAGCAACTACTCGGCCAAGATAGCTACTAACAACGGAGAGCATGCAAGATCATAAACAACATAGAGATAACATAAGATAAAATTCAGTACTTCAACTCAATCATAACACCAATATTCATCGTATCCCATAAACACAATATGTAGAATTACATAACGGTGATCACAATCATGTAAGGCAGCTCATGAGATCTAAACATGAAGCACAAGGTGGAGAAGACAACCATCTAGCTACTGCTATGGACCCATAGTCCAAGGTAGACTACTCACTCATCGCTCTGGAGGCAAGCATGGCGATGAAGAAGACCTCCGGTGGTGATTCCCCTCTCTGGCAGGGTGCCGGGAAGAGCTTCTGGACCCTCCCGATCTTCGGGTCAATGGCGGCGGCGGATCGCGATGTGTTCTGGAAAAGTGATCGGGTCTTTAGGTTTTTCCCATCGGGGGATCTTTATAGGCGAAGGGGCATCGTCAGGAGTGGACCGAGGCGGTCTCACACATAGGGGGCGCGGCCCAGCCCCTGGCCGTGCCGCCCTGGTGTGTGGGGCCCTCGTGGCCCCACTCCATCTCCTCTTCGGTTCTCTGGAAGCTTCGGTCAAATTCTGGGCGACTGGCTTTGGTTTCGTCCAATTCCGAGAATATTTCCTGTGTAACTTTTCTGAAATACAAAAATAACAGAAAACAGGGAACTGGCAATGTGGCGACTTGTTAATAGGTTAGTTCCAGAAAATGCATAAAAGTGCCACGAAGTGTAACAAAACACTAAGCAAATGGTGTAAAAACAAGCATGGAGCATCAAAAATTATGGATACGTTGGAGACGTATCACATCTCCAACCTCATACTCATCATCTGTAAAAACACATCGAATGCAAAGAGAAACAATGAAACCAATGCACAAATCAGACATGATGCCAAGATTGAACTAGCATAGCATACAAGTGAACAAAGTAGACAAAGGGAAAGAATGAAAAATTAGACAGAGACTTGATGGCCGGTGTAACCGGACCTGTACTGGCGCTGGCACCAGGCGGCCGGTATGAGTCCGGCGAAACCAGGCAGCACGCCGGGCAGCCGGTGAGAGTGCGG
Organism: Dactylis glomerata; assembly: GCA_007115705.1. Taxonomy (NCBI): domain Eukaryota; kingdom Viridiplantae; phylum Streptophyta; class Magnoliopsida; order Poales; family Poaceae; genus Dactylis; species Dactylis glomerata. The sequence continues at coordinate 2,242,139 of QXEO01000553.1, forward strand.
CGCAGCCAGGCTATGCGCCAGCCGGGCCGGTTCCAGGCCCGGTACAGGACAGGTTACGCGGGCGATCAAGTGCATGCATAATTTTTGCAAAATCTTTCACTAAAATCGACTATGCTGCTCATGCTAACTTGTGTACCAACTAGTTATAATAGACATGGAGACCATAAAGAACAAAGTGTGGCCTCCGATAGCAAAGGATCTAGGACAAATTCTCAAATCCACAAAAATGAACAAGGAAAAGAAGGGATTTGAGAGGGGATAGACAAATTACCCGAAGCCATCGCTCCTCTTGCCCTAACTTGGCGGAGAGGAACTTCTATGGAGGTCTCTTGGCGGGTAGATTCCCAAGATCTCCAAGAAACGAGCAAGATTCGACGATCCCTTCGGTAGAAGACTTTCGAGAGGCCCGATCTATCAACGAGCCGAGTTTGGAGCAAAGATTTTGGTGGAATCTACTGGGATTAGGAGGAGCACATGGGGGAGGCGGCCATGGAGGGGAGGGAGGCGATGGAAGAGAAAACCGCAGTGGCTAGGGTTCCCTCAACCTCCCCTTTTTATACCCAGATCTAAAATCCCGGTGGAAAGCCGGCGGCGCCGGGCTGTGAGCCGGCTGTCCGGTTGGTGGCCGGTTGCGCCGGGCTCTGTGCCGGACCGCCCGGTGAGGCAGCCGGTGCACGCCGGGCCTGTACCGGAATCCTGTTCTGGTCAGGGTTCCGGTGCAGCCCCGGTACAAGCTGGGCTGGCCGGTCCACAGGCCGGCAGCGCCGGGTATCTCTGATGTCTACACACGCTTCTGTTCTTGTAGACAATGTTGGGCCTCCAAGTGCAGAGGTTTGTAGAGCAGCAGCAAGTTTCCCTTAAGTGGATCACCCAAGGTTTATCGAACTCAGGGAGGAAGAGGTCAAAGCTATCCCTCTCAAGCAACCCTGCAATTACGATACAGAAAGTCTCTTGTGTCCCCAACACACCCAATACACTTGTCAGATGTATAGGTGCACTAGTTCGGCGAAGAGATAGTGAAATACAAGCGGTAGTGATGATTATGAGTAGCAACTGTAATATGAAATAAGTATCGCTGCGAGCAAACATGTAACAAAACAGTAAGTAAACGGTGTGCAAAGCTTGGAAACAAGGCCTAGGGATCATACTTTCACTAGTGGACACACTCCCAACAATATAACATGAATGAACAAATAAACAACTTCTCTCCACTATGGTACTCTGAATTACTCTCCTATTGAATAACACTAATCATTGTGTAGTGGCTACAGAAGCACCCCTTAAAGTTCATCAAGTACTTGACAAACACCACTCATAGAGATATCCAAATCAAAGCACAACTCAAGATAGATATTATTGCAACTTAGACCAAGTACTAACACGGTGCACACACTATCAACATTACACCATGAAAGGAGGAATAGATCACTTCAATACTATCATAGCGATAATTATTCTCATAATCCATAAAAGATCACAATCGTAGCCTAGACCAAGTACCACCATGATGCACGCACTGTCACCGTTACACCATGGCAGGAGGAATAGATTACTTTAATAACATCACTAGAGTACACATAATATCTGAATAATAACATCTCCTTGTTCAACATGATACAAAGCTCACGATCACATAAAGATCACATCATGGGAGAGAGAGGTGAACCACATAGCTACCGGTAGAGCCCTCAGCCCCGGGGATGAACTACTCCCTCCTCATCATAGGAGACAGCAAGGTTGATGGAGATGGCGGTGAGGTCGATGGAGACGGCGGAGACGGCGATGGAGACCGATGGAGATGGCTCCGGGGGCACTTCCCCGTCCCGGTAGGGTGCCGGAACAGAGACTTCTGTCCCCCGAAATTCGTCGGCGGCGGCGGCGGAGCTACAGAACTGTTATGGGAAAAATGTCGACTCCCTTAGGGTTTTCCGTCCCGAGGCTTCTTATAGGCGAAGGGGCGTCGTCAGGGGGCAGCCAGGGGCTCCTCACACCAGGGTGGCGCGGCCCAGGCCCTGGCCGCACCAGCCCTGTGTGTGCGGCCCCTGTGGCCCCCCTCCTACTCTCCTTCGGATCTCTGGAAGCTTCCGGGTAAAATAAGACTTCAGGAACTTGTTTCGTCCAATTCCGAGAATATTTCCTGTGTATCACTTCTGAAACACAAAAACAGCAGAAAACAGGGAACTGACACTGTGGCGACTTGTTAATAGGTTAGTTCCGGAAAATGCATAAAAGTGCCACGAAGTGTAACGAAACATCGGGTAAATGGTGTAAAAACAAGCATGGAGCATCAATAATTATAGATACGTTGGAGACGTATCAGCATCCCCAAGCTTAACTCCTGCTCGTCCTCGAGTAGGTAAGTGATCACAAAAGAATAATTTTTGAGGTGACATGCACCTACACAATCTTGATCAAATATGTAAGCATTGTGAGCTAGGATCATAAGAACTTAAAACATGGGCATGAAAGATATAATCTTTGACAATAAAAACTTAGCAACCATGTTATAACATGAAAAGAAACACAAACAAAAGATCATAAATAATGAAACAATGAAAGTCAAACGTGCGTTCAAATCATAAGGAAAAATATACAAATGGTTTTCAGCTTGTCCTTCAAAGAGAGCAAAACATAAATGCATAGGACACCTTCAAGTTTAAGAGGGCGACTAGATACAAATAATTTGAGAACAAGTGAAACCAACAATATGAATCAATCAATGAAAACTTTGGGACAATGCACATTATACTCAGAATGACAACTATGCTCTCTTAATGGTGCATAAAGGTAGAAGGTGGAGACTCAACATAAAAGTAAAAGAAAGGCCCTTCGCAGAGGGAAGCAGTGATTAAACAAGTGCTAGAGCTTTTCATTTGTAAAACAGAGAGATAAAACTTGAGTTTTGAGAGGTGGTTGCTTTTGTCAACGACTAGCAATGGGGTTCTTACTATCTTCCATACAAAAATGAAGCAAGTTTTTGAGAGAGAGATTGGCACTTTTGTGCTCTTTTATAAAGCTTGGCACTCATCCCCACCTTTTTTCCTTTCACAAACCATGGCTAACCGATTCCATCGGGTCCCACCAACATTCACATTCCATGGAGGAGTGCCTTTTTTCTTTTCTTTTTTCCTTTTTTTTCTTTTTGGAATAAGCAATATGGAAGATAGCAAATCCGACCACTACGTCCCCATGAGCTAAAAACAGTGTCACAAAACGAGAAGTATTTTGAAGGTTTTTTTTGAAAGGTAGCACATGAAAATTTACTTGGAATGGCTTACAAATACCATGCATAGGAGTTTATAGTGGACACAATGGCAAACTTGGTTTTTAGGAGTTGGATGCACGAGTAGAGCTCATACTCAGTACAAGGCGAGGGCTAGCAAAAGACTGGGAGCGACCAACTAAGAGAGCAATAACGGCCATAATCATGCAAAGCGACAAAGCGACATTAAAAGAAGCATAAGATGGCATCAAAAGTCAAAAACTAAATGATCATAGAGGCTATAGGCGACTTATTTTTGTAGTCAACATGGTGTAAGCATGCGCCAAGTCAACCCAAATAAAGCATCAAAGGAGAAAACCAAAATAATGCTTCCAAATAATTAAAACAACGCATGATTTTTTCAAAGGCTCATTAAGCAATCTCAGTTATTTGAGACAAGTCATGCTACAGCAAAACCACTAAGCATACTATCAAAAAGACACCAAGCACGACATGCAAAAGCCTAGGCCGCAGTCTACACAAGCTCCTTTTTGTACCACTTTTTTGCATAAAGCTTTTTCTCTTTTCCAACACCATTAAAACCTTTTTGAGGAAACTCTTTTGAGGAAAACCAACATGGACCAGAGGTCAAAATACACCTTGATGGAAAGATAAAACAAGATCTGAACAAAAATCAATGCGAAAAGTGCAAGCTAAATGCAGTAGCAGAAAAAGAGAACACTCGTTGAACGATAAGAGTGAAAACTAGAGTGTTCTTGGCAATGAAAAACGAGTTCATCTCCTCCAAAAGAAACATGATGTGATCTAACCATTTATTGCAGCAAATAAAACAAAACTAACTAAGAAAACTAAAACAACTGACGCTCCAAGAAAAACACATAGTGCATGAAGCAATAAAAATATAGTGTCTTGAAAGGTGACCTGATTTTTGCCGATGAAGAAGGGGTGCCTCGGGGGCATCCCCAAGCTTTGACGCTTGTACTTCTTGGATATTTCTTGGGGTGATGCATGGGCATCCCCAAGCTTGAGCTTTTGTCCATTCTTCAACTCATCTCATCATTCTCCAATCCCTACACTTGAAAACTTCCTTCATACAAAACTAAACACAAATCTATTAGCAACATTAGTGTAAGCATAACATATAATCAACCTCTTTTTGCTTCAGGTTTCAACTCAAAACCACCACATATATAGCAAATACTACTGTAGCAACTTCCCCCCAAGTTCTATGATCAAAAGAACTCAAAAGAAAGCGATAAAGCGGCAAACACAAATATTGGCAGAAATCTGTCAAAACAGAACAGCTGACAAAGGTCGAATTTTTGAGGGGTTTTCTATTACTCAAATCAAAAAGTGTTCAGCTAACAAAAGTTTGGATATAACCTGGGGCATATGCACAAGAAATCGCAGGTCCAAAAGATATACAGAAAATTTATACGAATTTTTACGGTGCAGCACCGAAAACTGTTTCAGGACAGCAACATCCCCAAATCTTACCTCACTCAAATTAGAGGTTTCTCTTGGCACAAAAACGAAATAAAAAGGATAAGGAGCGGTTATTACAGTAGTAATAACTTCCAAGACTCAAATAAAAGAAAAAATACTAAAAATAAACAATAGATTATCTCCCAAGAGTGCTTTTCTTTAACGCCACTACTAGAAAAACGAAAAACAGCTACCCGAGTATCACGCCACTAGTAACATATTACCCGTAGCGCATAAGCTACCAGTAATATAGATACCTGGAGCGCATCACATGATACGCTACGGATAAGGTACACTCGTGCGCCACGGGTGAATTTTGAAAATAAAAAAAAACAATTTTTTTTGAAAATCCTCGCGCAATCGAGCGCCCTGCGTACAGCTCACCGTCCACATGATTACTTTATTACGTACTAGTAACAATTTACAGAGAACATCTTAAGAAGAAAATTACAGCTGATAGGTAAATTTACAAATAACACCCTAAAAAATAAAATAAAAAGCAATGTCTTCCTCCACCGCCTGGCTGGAGCTCCTTGTCGCTTGTGCTCGCCGCCCTTGCCGAGCCGACGACCAGGACGTCGGGCAAGCACGTAGGGTAGGACGCCATCCAGGGGCGGCACGTAGCGGTCGGCCTTGTGCTCGATGGGCGCGCAGGCCGGAGCTCGACCACGGCGGACGGAGATGGATGCGCCCGGGCCGCCACCCTATTATAGCAGCCGGCCATGGTGTCGACCGCGACAGTGGAGGTGTAGGAGAGGCAGTCAGCGGCAACGGCGGCGTCGCAGTAGAAGAGGCAGGCGGCGCCGCAGTAGGAAACGCAGTCGGCGTCGTAGTAGGAGAGGCAGGCGGCAGCGACGGCGGCCGCTCGCAAGGAAGACGAGTGTGATGCTGCGATGTGAGATTATTCTGACTTTGCGTGTGTCGTTTGTGTCTAGTACTGACCAGCGTAGGCGCGTAGCTATCAACCAATCACACATAAGTAAATGCAAGCACACAGATCTGTGTTTGTTTGGATGGATATCAGCCATAGGATATGCGAAGGGACATCCAATGATGCTCCGTATATGACTCGTCTGTTCATGCAGCTTTCGGTACGACGCACATGTAAAAGTCTGCCATGGACGGTCGCGCGGGTCCTACGTAACAAAAAAATCTAGACAGCTTACTCGGAGCGCATCACTTATTCCGTGCGTTACAGGTAGTCTATATACCCGCAGCGCATGTGTCTCATATGCGCTGCAGGTGGTAGAACTAACCGTAGCGCACCTAGTAAAATGCGTTATGGGTAATTTGATCCTGCCTTTTTCTTAATTTATCTGTAGCACATGGGACTGTATGCGCTACGGATAATCTTACTACTCGTAGCGCATATTAGATATATGCGCTACGAGTAAGTTGGGGAGGGCATTCTCTCCAGGCCTACAAATACCCGTAACGCACTAAATATGTGGTGCGCTGCGGGTAAGTCACATACCCGCAGCGCATGGGCACAGGTACGCTGCGGGTATTTACCCGCAGCGCACCACATATTAAGTGCGCTACGGGTAGCTGTGCTACCTATAGCTATTTTTCTAGTAGTGCGCCTTTGAGCTAGGCGCAGTAATTTGCAAAGATGCTCATGTAGGCGCCATATAAGAGCTTGAGGCAAAGGCGCCATATAGGAACTTAAAGCCATAGAGAGCATCAAAAAGCAAAAGTGAAAGACATTTATATATGAACCACTTCCTATGCATAGGAATCTTGTAAGAAAATAAATCAAAAAGCAAAAGTGAAAGACAAACTCCATGATCCTCACAGGATTCCCAATTCATTTCACACCGCGGGCATCCATGACAGCATGGTTGGGCTAGAATCCAACTTACAATTTGCAAGCATAACAACTCAACATAAGAGACCACAATGTCAAATTTTTTAGAACAAGGAAAAATTAAAGTGTGCCTTCCGGTTCGTGAGAGCTTTACTGACCAATTTTCGCATAACACTGGTAAGAGTTTAATTTGAAGAGAAGATAAAAGCAAGTCAAATTTACTTGGAATAGCAAATTGCTAGTAGGTATGTATGGTGGACACTTTGGCAAACTTGGTTTTTAGGAGTTGGATGCACGAGTAGAGCTCATACTCAGTACAAGGCGAGGGCTAGCAAAAGACTGGGAGCGACCAACTAAGAGAGCAATAACGGCCATAATCATGCAAAGCGACAAAGCAACATTAAAAGAAGCATAAGATGGCATCAAAAGTCAAAAACTAAATGATCATAGAGACTATTGGCGACTTTGTAAGAGTCTAACATGTGTGAGCATGCGCCAAGTCAACCCAAATAAAACATCAAGGAGAAAACCAAATTAATGCTTCCAAATAATAAAAACAACGCATGATTTTTTCAAAGGCTCATTAAGCAAGCTCAGTCATTTGAGACAAGTCATGCTACAGAAAAAATCACTAAGCATACTATCAAAAAGACATCAAGCACGACATGCAAAAGGCTAGGCCGCAGTCTACACAAGCTCCTTTTTGTACCACTTTATTGCATGAAACTTTTTCTCTTTTCCAACACCATTCAAACCTTTTTGAGGAAACTCTTTTGATAAAAACCAACATATACCAGAGGTCCAAATACACCTTGATGCAAAGATAAAACAAGATCTGAACAAAAATCAAGGCGAAAAATGCAAGCTAAACCCAGTAGCAGAAAAAGAGAACACTCGTTGAAACGATAGGAGTGCAAACTAGAGTGTTCTTGGCAAATGAAAAGCGAGTTCATCTCCTCCAAAAGAAACATGATGTAATCTAACCATTTATTGCAGCAAACAAAGCAAAACAAAACTAAAAACAAAAACAACTGACGCTCCAAGAAAAATGCATAGTGCATGAAGCAATAAAAATATAGTGTCTTGAAAGGTGACCTGATTTTAACCGATGAAGAAGGGGTGCCTCAGGGGCATCCCAAGCTTTGACGCTTGTACTTCTTGGATATTTCTTGGGGTGACATGGGCATCCCCAAGCTTGAGCTTTTGTCCATTCTTCAACTCATCTCATCATTCTCCAATCCCTACACTTGAAAACTTCCTTCATACAAAACTAAACACAAATCTATTAGCAACATTAGTGTAGCATAACATATACTCAACCTCTTTTTGCTTCAGGTTTCAACCCAAAACCACCAAATATAAAGCATATACTACTGTAGCAACTTCCCCAAAAGTTTCGTGATCAAAAGGACTCAAAAAGAAAGCGATAAAGCGGCAAAAACGAATAGTGGCAGAAATCTGTCAAAACAGAACAGCTGACAAATGTAGAATTTTTAGAGCATTTTCTGTTGCTCAAATCAAAAAGTGTTCACCTAACGAAAGTTTGGATATAACCTGGGGCATATGCACAAGAAATTGCAGGTCCAAAAGATACACAGAGAATTTATACGAATATTTACGGTGCAGCACCGAAAATAGTTTCAGGACAGCAATATCCCAAAATCTTACCTCACTCAAATTAGAGGCTTCTCTTGGCACAACAACGAAATAAAAAGGATAAGGAGCGGTTATTACAGTAGTAATAACTTCCAAGACTCAAATAAAATAAAAAGTACTGAAAATAAAACAATGGGTTATCTTCCAAGAGTGCTTTTCTTTAACGCCTTTGAGCTAGGCACAGTAATTTGCAAAGATGCTCATGTGGGCGCCATATAAGAGCTTGAGGCAAAGGCGCCATATAGGAACTTAAAGCAATAGAGAGCATCAAAAAGCAAGTATGGAACACATTTAAATCTAAACCACTTCCTATGAAAAATAGTCTTGTAAAGAGACAAGTCATGAAAGCGCAAAGCAAAAAGTATAGGAAGGCAAAACAAGTACAGCTTCAAGAATTGCAACATAAAGAGGGGAAACTCAATATTGTTGAGATCCATCAAACCATGTTTCCCTCTCTCATAATAACTTTCAGTAGCATCATGAATAGAACTAACAATATAACTATCACATAAAGTATCCCTATCATGAGCCACATGCATAAAAGGATTAATACTCGCCACATGAACAATCGTAGTGGGAGCAGATTCAACAGAATAATTATTCTCATCACCATAATCATCAAAAACAGGAGGCATATTGTAATCATAACTAAATTTCTCCTCAAAAGTAGGTGAACTGAAAACATTATACTCATCATTGTAACCATCATAGACTAGAGGTTCAGTATCATCACAAACTAGAGAACTATTATGTCGCAAAGCATATTCATCAAACATATCATCATAAGAAGGAACATGGATAGCACTAATGGTACAACAATTATTAACCTTAGAATTGGTACCAAAAAGATTTTCAATATCAAAAGTAGAGTGCTTTTCCCAATCATAATTACTAACATAGGTAACAGGCATGGGAACATCATCCCAATCAGAATTATCATAATCTATAGCAGGATCATAATGCTTAGGGGGAGATACCATGTTCTCTCGCCTTTTACTCCTCTTCTTCTTCTTCATACTCTTCTTACTCTCTCCTTTAGGAGGGAGAGACTTGAAGGGCATCTTCTCCACATATTCTTTAGGAGGGAAAGGCATCTTCTCCACATAATCTGGTTTGCTGACAGGAACAACAGAAGAAACTTTGGAGGATTTCTCCTCTCTATTAATAAGATCGAAACATCTATTAGTCCTGTCATAGCTTGGCAAAACATCATGTTTTATAAGATCTTGTAAGTAAGTATTTGCGAGGCAATCTTTAGCACAATAGAGACGACAACCACGAAGGGTGCTATTAATATCAACATCATTCATGTCTACCAAAGTAATCTTTCTAGATATCTCTTCACAATTCAAAAACAAAGTAAGCTCATCATACTGATTGAAAGTAATATTATCATCACAATACAAATCTGCGGTACTTGTTCGATTAATTGGGCATTGAAAATTAAAGTGCCCCTTTTCACCGCAAAATTCACAAAGAAAAGGATAAAGCTCACAAACCCTTTCACCAAGCACATCTAGATCCTTGAGCCACATACTGGTTTCTTTATTTGCGTGGGTGATGCAATAATCTTCCTTGTTGTAACTCTGTTCACAAGGTCTATGTATTCCACAAAAATTAACATGCTTATAAGAAATAGTACTTTTAGAAGTTTGAGCATATTTATTGCAATCATCAACAACAATATCACTTTCTATGCAAGTGTCCTTAAAAGGTTCATGATACACGTCCCCATTTCCTTTAGGAACATTCATATGGGAAGCAAAGGCTTTAAAGCAATCAACTATAATTTGAGGATCAAGACCATACTTAGCACTAAGATCTTGAAAATCAGCAGTTTTAGCGAAAGACTTAATGCAATCAAACTCGTAATTCATACCTGATCCTTTACCTTTGTCGCTATCCCAACCTTCAATATTGTTTTGAATTGTTTCAAGCAGATCCCACTTGGTGTCAACATCCTTGCTTGTGAAAGACCCATCAAAGCATGCATCTAGATAGTCCTTGTAATATCCTGAAAGCCTTGCATAAAAATTATTAATAACAATATTACGGGGAAGATCATGAATAGGACATTTGAGCATTAGTGACTTCAATCTTCCCCACGCTTGGGCAATGCTTTCTCCATCATGAGGCCAAAAGTTGTATATCTGATTACGATCTTTATGAATCTCACTTGGAGGATAGAATTTAGAATAAAAGAGAGGTACAATTTCCTCCCAGCCAATAGATGGACCATCCTTAAGCAGTCGATACCATTCCTCAGCTCTGCCTTTCAGTGATAAAGAAAATAGTGTCTTCTTAACTTGGTTCGTCGAAATACCTGCACACTGGAACAACTCGCATAATTCATGTATAAAGAGCAAATGATCACCAAGATGGACAGTTCCATCTCCCAAATAGCAGTTATTCTTAACACATTCAACAATCTTCGTAGGTATTTTACAAGGATGAGGAGCACAAGCATCACTAGAAACATCACATATGGGAGATAAAATATTATCAGAACAAACTTTCTCCACTAAAGATGGGGAACTAAAAATATCATGCTTAACAAAACCAGCTTCCCCAAGCTTAGACTTTTCTATAGCATTAGCAATAACGGGATTCAAAGCATTCGTACTAATAACATTGCTATGCGAAATAAGCTCCAAAGGTTTTTCAATTTTCTCTTCAAATCTAAACTCGGGAAAAAGACTAAAGAACTCTTTGTTTTCCATTAAGCCTAACTAGTGAAAATAAAAAACAAGAAACAAAAAGATGTAATTGCAGAATCTAAAGGAAATAACTCCGAGCACTCACTAGCAACTAAAAGACTTAGTAGCCAAAGGATGTGAGTACCTTTTACCTTACCTCCCCGGCAACGGCGCCAGAGAAGAGCTTGATGTCTACGCACGCGTCTGTTCTTGTAGACAGTGTTGGGCCTCCAAGTGCAGAGGTTTGTAGAACAGCAGCAAGTTTCCCTTAAGTGGATCACCCAAGGTTTATCGAACTTAGGAAGAAAGAGGTCAAAGCTATCCCTCTCAAGCAACCCTGCAATTACGATACAGAAAGTCTCTTGTGTCCCCAACACACCCAATACACTTGTCAGATGTATAGGTGCACTAGTTCGGCGAAGAGATAGTGGAATACAAGTGGTATAGATGATTATAAGTAGTAAATGCAATCTGGAATAAAAATGGCAGCAAGCAAACAAGTAACAAAACAGCAAGTAACGGTGTGCAAAGCTTGGAAACAAGGCCTAGGGATCATACTTTCACTAGTGGACACACTCCCAACAAATATAACATAATTGAACAAATAAATAACTTCTCTTCACTATGGTACTCTGAATTACTCTCCTATTGCATAACACTAATTATTGCGTAGGGCTACGAAGCACTCCTCAAAGTTCATCAAGTACTTGACAAACACCACTCATAGAGATATCCAAATCAAATCACAACTCAAGATAGATATTATTGCAACTTAGACCAAGTACTAACACGGTGCACACACTGTCAACATTAAACCATGAAAGGAGGAATAGATCACTTCAATACTATCATAGTGATAATTATTCTCATAATCCATAAGAGATCACAATCGTAGCCTAGACCAAGTACCACCATGATGCACGCACTGTCACCGTTACACCATTGCAGGAGGAATAGATTACTTTAATAACACACTAGAGTACACATAATGAAGAAGAGTAACATCTACTTATTCAACATGATACAAAGCTCATGATCACATAAAGATCACATCATGGGAGAGAGAGGTGAACCACATAGCTACCGGTAGAGCCCTCAGCCCCGGGGGAGAACTACTCCCTCCTCATCATAGGAGACAACAAGGTTGATGGAGATGGCGGTGAGGTCAACGGAGACGGCGATGGAGACCGATGAAGATGGCTCCGGGGGCACTTCCCCGTCCCAGCAGGGTGCTGGAACAGAGACTTCTGTCCCCCGAAATTTGTCTTCGACGGCGGCAGCGCTGCGAAACTGTTCTGGAAATTTCGCCGACTCCCCTAGGGTTTTCCGTCTCGAGGCTTTATATAGGCGAAGGGGCGTCGTCAGGGGGCAGCCAGGGGCTCCTCACACCAGGTGGGCGTGGCCAGGGGCTGGGCCGCGCCCCCTACATGTGAGGGCGGCCTCTGGCCCCCCTCTGGCTCTCTTTCGGTCTTCGGGAAGCTTTCGGGACAAATAAGACTTCTGGAACTTGTTTCGTCCAATTCCGAGAATATTTCCTGTGTAGCTTTTCTGAAACACAAAAACAGCAAAAAATAGGGAACTAGCACTGTGGCATTTTGTCAATAGGTTAGTTCCGGAAATTGCATAAAAACGCCACGAAGTGTAACGAAACACAAGGCAAATGGTGTAAAAACAAGCATGGAGCATCAAAAATTATAGATACGTTTGAGACGTATCAAGGGGCCATTTAGAAAAGCACTTTTGACATCCATTTGATAAAGCTTGAAATCATGGAAAGAAGCATAAGCAAGCAATAGACGAATAGCTTCAAGGCGAGCAACGGGCGCAAAGGTGTCCTCATAATCCATACCTTCTATTTGAGCAAACCCTTGCGCCACTAACCTTGCCTTGTTTCGAGTGACGACTCCATTCTCGTCTTGCTTGTTCTTGAACACCCACTTGGTGCCAATCACATTTATCCTATGGTCTTTTGGCCTCTCAACGAGAGACCACACCTTGTTGCGAGTGAAGCACTCCAACTCTTCTTGCATGGCATTCACCCAATCCGGATCTCCCAAGGCTTCATGTACCTTTTGAGGTTCAAAACTAGACACAAAAGCATGATGGCCACAAAAGGTGGCAAGCAAAGCAAGTTGTCTACGAGTTGAAACTCCCTTAGAAATATCACCAAGAATCTTGTCGAGTAGAAGCTCACTAGCCTTGGTGGCGGCCTTGATGCGTCTTTTCAACCCATCATGACCAACAAATTCTTCTTGTGGCTTGTCTTGGTCATGACCATCTTCTTGAGCTTGATCTTGAGAGGAGTGGGGATCTTGATCATCTCCTTGATCTTGCTCATGAGGTTGAGGGCTTGGTAGATGTTCTTGGGCTTGCGTCTCCTCTTGAGAATCTTGTTCCACTTGAGATGGTGATGAAGGTTCTACTTGAGTTGAGCTAGGCTCCACTTGAGTTGACCTTGAATCTTCTTCATGAGGAGGATCTTGGTTTGGAAGAACTTGATCTTCACTAGGCAAGATGTGACCAACTCCCATAGACTTGATGACTTGAGAAGATTCTTCATAACCTACATCACTTGGAACAACTTGCTCCACTTGGGAGCCATTAAATTCCTCGAATACCACGTCACAAGATACTTCAACACATCCGAAGGATATGTTGTAGTATCTATAGGCGTGGGAATCATCCGCATAGCCAACGAAAATACCCTCAATTGTTCTAGTCTCGAATTTACCAAGTCTTTCCTTTTTGTTCTTAACGAAGCACTTGCATCCGAAGACACGGAAGTAGGAGACATTGGGCTTGTTCCCGGTGAGGAGCTCATAAGGCGTCTTGTTGTACACCGAGCGAAGGAAGAGGCGGTTGGAGACATGAACCGCGGTAGCAATAGCTTCTCCCCAAAAATTATGAGGAGACTTGAACTCATCCAACATGGTTCTTGCCATCTCAATGATCGTCCAGTTCTTCCTCTCCACCACGCCATTTTGTTGAGGGGTGTACGGAGCAGAGAATTCATGCTTGATCCCCTCTTCACCCATGAAGTCATCCATGGCGTAGTTCTTGAATTCCGACCCATTGTCGGTCCTTATGGTCTTGATCACTTCTTCAAATGTACGTTCCGCTTGCTTGGCGAACTTGGTGAAGAACTTGTTGGTCTCATCCTTAGACTTAAGGAGGAACACCCATGTATATCTTGAATAATCATCCACGATGACAAGACCATATCTACTACCCCCAAGGGAGTCGTAGGTGGATGGCCCAAAGATATCCAAGTGAAGGAGCTCCAAAGGCCTTGTCGTTGAGATCACGCTCTTGGCCGGATGAGTCCTCCCAAGTTGCTTCCCGGCAACACATGCACTACACATACGATCTTTTTCAAACGTTACATTGGTTAGTCCAACAACATGTTCACCCTTTAGGAGTCGTTTGAGATTTCTCATGTTGACGTGGCCTAGCTGGCGATGCCAAATCCAACCCTCGTCAACCTTGGCTATGAGACATATTGAGGAGGAAGTGTTCTCTTTCGAGAAATCAACCATGTAAAGGTTGTTCTCAACATGCCCAACACAAACCAACTTGAGATTATCACTCCTAAAGACTTTCACATGATTATAGGTAAAATAGCAATCATAACCAATGCTTGCAAGATGACGTATTGAAAGAAGATTATAGCCAAGGGTGTCAACAAGCATGACATTCTCAAGAGACAAGTCCTTTGAGATTGCCAACTTGCCTCGACCCAATACCTTTCCTTTTGAGTTATCTCCAAAGAGGATGCATTGAGTTGAATTAACATCTTCAACAAATTGCTCAAGCACCTCTCTTCCTCCGGTCATATGATTAGTGCACCCACTATCAAACAACTATTTCGGTCCACCGGAGGAATAGCCCTACAAAATTAATTCTTGGGTTTAGGAGCCCATTGTGTAATGGGACCCCTAGCATTAGCAACAAGAGATTTAGGTACCCAAATAGAGTACCATCTATAAGCATAACCATCACGAGGGCCAACATATCTAGCAACAACATTCCCATCCGTGTCCTTACACAACACGTACGATGGGTTGGCTTTCCGACAAAGCTATGGTTAGGATTGCCCCTATTGGTATTCCCTCCCATAGGCACTTTCTTACCATTACCATTTCCATTGTACCCCTCCTTCACAAAGTTAATCTTCTTGGGTGGAGGAACATAGTTGTTGTTGTTGTTCCTTGGGTTAAACCCAAGGCCTTGACCACGAGCCCTCTCCTTTTGTTGAGCAAAGATCTCATGAGGAGGTTTCCCAAGTTGTTGAGATGAGAGACGCTCTTTCTCAAGTTGAGCCTTCAACTTAGCATTCTCCTCAATGAGGATTGCTTGATCTAGAGAAGAGTTAGTAGCATAAGCAACATTCTCAACAATTATAGGCACACTTGATGAACCTTGAACTTCATTATGAAGAGCTTGAAGTTCCTCATATTTCTTGCTAAGTCTATTAAGCTCATCCTTGACTAGCTTGTTAGACCTTTCAAGGTGCTCAAAATCCTTAGTAAGAGAAGCATGAGCAACTTCAAGTTCCTTTTTGGAAGCATCAAGTTCTTGTGCCATTAGCAAGGTTTTATCCATAGTATCCAAGTCCTTAGTTTTATCAAGTTGATATGTTTCAATTTGATGAGAAAGAAGCAAACTAGTGTTCTTCTCCTCGGTTAGCTCTTGAACAAGGAGATGGAATCTCCGTTCCCCATCTTCAACATGGGACCTCGCTTCCTCAAGGGACTCATTGCGTTGAGCAATAGTGTCCATCAAGTATTCGAAATGATCACGAGCATCACCACGAAGAGAACACATAGTCTTGTAAAGGGTGGTAAGAATAGTCTCCTCATCCATATCATCATTAATGGGACAAGAAGGTTGGGAAGAAGATATCACCTTAGCCTCCTTTGCCATAAGGCATTTATGAGGAGTGTTCTTGGTGGAGCTCTCGTAGTCCTTGGTGTAGTCGTACTTGAATAGTGACCCGGGCTTGGCAAGAGCCAAGCCGGCCACTCCAACAATGTCCTCCTCGTCACTATCTTCTTCATCAACATCGGAGGTGTATTCAACACCCACAAGCGCCTTGACGTCCTTGAACTTGTTCTTGTTCCTCAAGTTGATTGGATTAGGCTTCAACTTTGGCTTGGCACCCTTTATGTACTTCGGCTTGTCTTGTCTCTTCTCATAGGGGCAAGTATCGGCGAAGTACCCCGGCTCATCACAATTGTAGCAAGATCTTCTCTTCTCCTTGGGAACAAAGCTTCCTCTCTTCATGGAATGCTTCCCGTACTTCTTGGCAAAGAATGCTAGATCAGTATCTAACTCACTTGTTGAAGTCATCTCTTCTTCTTCTTCAAGATCTTCTTCAACACTCTCTTCCTTGCTTGCTTCACGTGCCTTTGAGTGAGTAACATTGGCCTTCAAAGCAAGAGACGGGTTCTTGTTCATGGCTCGGACAATCTCCTTGGTCCTATTTGCCTTGGCAATCATGTCATCATGAGCAACAAAGTATCCAACAAGCTCATCCGCGGTCATCTTGCAGCAAGGTTCCAAGAAGGTGACATTGAAGGCCAACTCCTTGTATTCGCAAGACACAATCTCGATGAACTTGTTCTTCACAAAGTTATCATTCATGTGAAAGCCATCATAAATGGTGTTTCCTCCAAGAAGAATGATCTTCTCCTTGAGAGCTTGAAGTCTTGAGTAGGCACTTGAGACCGACTCTCCATCATTCATGCAAAACAAGTTCATGTCTTGTTTGGCGGCTTCATACTTGGTCTTTTGCATTGCCGAAGTCCCATCAAACTTGACCGAGAGCTTCTCCCAAAGTTCCTTGGCGGACTCAATGCTTGAGACTTGATCATACACTTCATGCTTCAAGCTTTGACGAATCTTGTCAAGGGCAGTGGAGTTGAGTTGACAGTCAATCCTCTCCTTGGGTGTCATGTGCTTCTCATCAACGGGAGTGAACCCATTCTCGATGACACCCCAAAGCTCCACACAAACACACCTAAGATGGGAATGCATGCAAGACTTCCAATAGGAATAGTTAAATTCATCAAGCATGGGAGGTGCACCGGAAGAAGGATTCATGTGAGGCATAGGCACGCGTTCGAGGGGATATTCATATGGCTTTGCATGAGAAGAGGGTCCATCGGGCTTAGGTGGAAAATCCACCTTAGCCTTATCCGAGTTTGGGTTCTCCTTTGGAGATACCTCGACTACCTCGGGATGGGCACTCTTTGCATCCAAAGCCGAGAATCTCGCTTCCAACGCGGCAAAACGTTCGTTGAGTTCGTTTCGTTGCTTATCAAGCATCGCTTGGACCTCAACGGCCGTGAAGACTTTGTCTTCACCCTCATCCGTAGGTGAGACCATCTTACTCTTAAGGCAGTAAAGCCCTTAGAAAGAGCCCTTGGCTCTGATACCAATTGAAAGTGTGGATGGTCTAACCTAGAGGGGGTGAATAGGTTTCTACAAATTTTACTTCTCTTTTCACTAGTTTTAGGCTTTGCGGAATATAAGTGTGAGCCTAACAACTAAGTGAACAACCTATATGATGCAATGCAAAGTACTTCAAGCACGAAGGCTATCACAAAGGTAAAACACAAGTAAAGGGGCTCGGATAGAAATAACCGAGGCACGCGGAGACGAAGATGTATCCCGATGTTCACTCTCTTGGGAGAGAGCTAGTCACCGTTGGAGAGGTGTGAATTCCCACGAAGGGTACTCAAGCGCCACGAAGGCTCACCTTCTTCTCCTTGAGCCTCCTCCACGAAGTAGGAGCTCAATCACTTGTGGTAGACCTTAGGGTGGTCTCCGAACCCTCACAAACTTTCCACGGGGCGAATCACAAGCCGAATGCCTCCGGGCAACCCTAGCCGCCTAGGGTTTCCCACAAACCCAAGAGTAACAAGCAATACTCAATGAATACAAGGGGGAATGAAATTTGGCTTGGTGGAAACGTAGATCGGGGTCTCCTCAATCTTTCTACCAAAGGGATTTGGATTTGAGTGGGTAGAATGGGAGATCCTCAAGCTTTGAATGCTCTTTTAATGGAGGGGAGAGAGAGAGAGAGAGAGAGAGAGAGAGAGAGAGAAGGCAAGGATATGATTTGAATGGCAACCTTATCCTCTCCAAGGTAGGTGAAGGGGTATTTATAGTCCGGGGGGAGAAAGAGCCGTTTGAAGCAGAGTTCCTGCGCTCAGCTGGTGCAAAGTCGGCGGCACCGGCCGTTGAGCCGGACCAGCCGGCACACAGCCCGACGAAGCCGGACCTGCACCAGACCGGCCGACGCATAGGCCGGCGACACCGGATCTACACCGGGCAGATCGGCGGAGGAGAAAGTATGCCGGGGAGTATGCCGGGTGGGCCGGCTTTTACGCCGGGCCATAGCCGAACACCCCTCTAGAACACTCGACCGGTAATGAACCGGTGGCTGTACCGGGCAGGCCGGTACAGTGCCCGGCACACCGGCTCCCACGCCGGACCGGCCGGCTTTTACGCCGGACGCCAACCGAAAACCCTACCAGAACATGATTCCGGTAAGGGTCCGGTGGCAGTACCGGACTGGCCGACGCAGTGCCCGGCGCTGCCGCCACTAATGCCAGCACACGAAAAACTGTTTCAAAAAATCCTTTCTTCCCGCGAACTTTTGGCGAAGTGTTTGGCAATTATGGGTGGTAGGATATGAAAAATAAAATAGGCCACCTTCCCACTGAGTTCATCGAGATTACCCCTCTTAATAGTGCGAAGTTCCTATACTCAAAGGGTAAATAAATTAACAAAGGAACTACCGTCTCTTCGAAACAAACGGGGGGTCTCACAACTCCTTCCATCACACATGACGAACTAAAACCTGCAAATAAGGCTAGCAAGACACATTAGATCGTCACTAGCTCGTTTGTCATTGTTAATCAAAATAAAGGTTAAGGGTAAAATACCCTTACACGCGCGAGAATTTAGTTGCATAGATTGCATGATCAAGTTCATTCGCATCAGTACATACATAGAACTATGAAAATTACTACTAGATTTAATACATCAATATCATCCGCAACCCTAGCTACCAAAATTCACTCCGGGAGACCTCATCGAAGACGAGGAATGCGGCGGCGGCCGTACTTACGCGGCCTACAAGTCGTACTTGTCGTCGAAGTTCACAGCATCAAGGAGCTCCTCCTGCAGCCGTGCTTCCCTCTTCTACTCCTCCGCCTTCTCCACAGCCTGATGCAAGTTCTCCTCAAGCAAGGCAACGATGGGTGGGAAGGCGGCGTCGTTGACGAAGTCCTCCCAACCTATGGTCTTCCCCCGGTGAGGGGGGGGCGACCTCCATCCTCACGTGAGGCGAGCGCAAGGCCGACACGGAGGAAGTGAAGGCGGAGGCGGAGGACGACGCTTGGTAGCGGGAGTGGGAGGTTGAAACCGACGCCGATGCCGGTCGGCGTGCCGCCACCACGGTTGGCTTTAGCCTCGCGCTTGCTGAACACCGGCGATGGGGTCAACCCGTACTTCGTGTACCGGTACGACCTGCGGAGGTGCGCGAGAATTCACCACGCGACCAATCTTGCCACCCCGCGCCCGATTGAGACGCTCCCGGACATTGGTGCGACCTTCGCGCGACGGATCTGTGCGTTTTGAGGCGAGGGAAGGTCGCCGGCGGCGAAATCGCGTGGCGGAGCTAGGGTGGTGTAGAAGGGGAATGGTGGGGGAGGAGTGCGGGTTGCAGCCTGCTTTGACCTCCAAATATAGCGGTCGATGCGGGCTGGATGTAGGCACCTGTAAATTTTTTTGCAGGACGACGGCCCGATATAAGGTTGTTCTAGTCCAAAATACGACCCTAACCCGCAAATTTGCCCCGGGGGCGCGTTATAACCCGGGATGTCTGCTAGAGAAGAGAACAAAAAGCAACCATGTCGTGGGCGATTTGAACTAGTTGTCCAGGGCTACCCTGGATGTTTAATCTCATGGTGTAGACAACAGTGTATTATTTTTAAAAAAATCTATTTTTGCATATTATTTCTAGAATTTGGTTAAAATAATAATACTTCAAAATTACTATTCTGTTGGCGCTTGTACTCATAATTTTTTTTTGAGATTGTGGTATTGAAACACCATACTTGTAGGACCTCCTATTTAACGCATTTAGCGACGGTG
Organism: Dactylis glomerata; assembly: GCA_007115705.1. Lineage (NCBI taxonomy): Eukaryota > Viridiplantae > Streptophyta > Magnoliopsida > Poales > Poaceae > Dactylis > Dactylis glomerata. Next base: position 2,262,171 of record QXEO01000553.1, read on the forward strand.
AATGCATAGACGCCTAAAGGAACTAGCACATGAGCCGGCCATGTCGCTCTCTTTCCTAACTCATGTTCTTTTATCTATTTAGAAAAATGCCAAGTTTTTCCTGTTTGGTTTTGTTTTATAATCATTGATTTAAAAATCATTCAGATTTCCAAACAAAATTTTATTTGAGAAATAACCAGATTTGTAATTTTTCTGATTTTCGAGAATTTGTTCAAATTTCAAAATTGTTTAGATTTAAAAATTCAATTTCATAATTATTTGAATATGGAAACGTTCATATTCTAAAAAAACATTCATATTTTAAAAATAGTTTGAAAAAAGTTTAAATTTAAAAATATTTCAAAAATGTTCACATTCAAATTCAATTTTAAAAGTTTCAGAAAACCCAACCAACAAAACACGAAAAAACCAGAAATCCCACCAACAGAAAACGCAAAACCAAAAACCATAGAAAAACCAACCAGGACGTTTCTGGAAGGTTCTGAAACCGGTATTAACAAATATGTTATTGGGCCAGCAGTGGGCTTGGAGGCGTCAATCTCTCGAATATGCCCATTATTTTGCGCCGGAAGCCCAAGCCTCCCTTCGTCCGTCTCTTTTCTCTCGTCGTCCTCTCCTGCGTCTCCTGTCCCTTCCCGTTCCGGCAAACCCTCATCCCACGCCGGACTACCGACGATGGCGCCGTGCTCTCTCGGTGTCCTCGTATCGTGCCCCCGCTCCTCGCTCATCCACCTCCGCCGAATGGAATCATACTCCTGTACCCTCCCCCACACTCCTCTTGACACAGAAGGAAAGCGACTTCCATTAGACTCGCCGGGAAATCTCAGGCTTCCACACTGTGCCCCCCTTTAGCTTTACTTGCATCCTCATATAGTCACCGGTGAGTGAACTCTTTGGATGATTTTGTCTGACCGTGAGTGGATCTCCATTACCTTGATGTGCACTTGCGCACTTCATTCTTTCCTGTTAGTGAAAAAAAATCCCCTTTTATTGACACATCGACTGATCTTTACTTTTGCTTCCTGCAGCCTGGATGGACCTATAAATTTCTCTGCGCGCAAAACCTACCTGCTCTCTCACTAATCTACTGGCTCCTTTATCTTAATTTGCTTGCGATTCCACCAGTGACTAATTCTTCGCAGTATGCCTTTATTTCTTTTCCTACACTGGTGGTTGGAGCGATTTTCTCAGGTGACGCCTAGATCAGATAGTGCAATGTGGTATATTCCTGGCTTTCTCATCTTGATCACAACTTGACTGATTGACTACCTGGAAACTTCGAGAAAGTTGCGCGCACTCAAAATATGTTATGAATGTGAAGCGCAATTGACATGCTCCTCAGAGTGAGTCTAACCACCTACCCACTAGTATTGGGTTTGCAAAAAAAGAAATTTGTAGTGTCTCTTGTCTGCTTAAGAAACTTCCTAACACTTCCCCTTTTCCAGTATTGGAATATGTGCAATCTTCTTTCCATGATGTTTATCATCATAGCATGGTGGTTAATTTGGACTGAGGTTCCAATATCAATATGACCTGCCACTAATTAAGCAGGTAACTACCGCCATGTGTGAATAATCGTTTCATTGAAGTCCATATCTGTGTGGGATTATTCGTGCATTGGAAGCTTAATTGATTGTAGATCCCCTCATGTTTGCTCCAAGAAACCTGTTTCATTTGTTTGATTTCATTTGCCATGTCCTTTCTCCCAATCCCATTGCCAGTTCAGGTGGATGTATGGTGATTTCTGTCTTCTGAATTAATATACTCCAACGTTATTGAGATGTCTGTATCTGTATTCATTATGTAGTCCTCTCTCTAGGTGGCTGATGAATCCTCTTGACTAATTGACTGGCCTTGAATTCGATGTGCAAGCATTCACACTTTCTTTTCTTCTTGACAGTTTGGGTGATTAGAAAATATTGTCTGTCGATTTGTGCAGTATTATGTGGTAAGATGCTGCCGGTGCCTCACTTGTTTGCCCACTGTGTCGTTCTCACTTTTGAGTAACCATGTTCTTTTTCTTTTTCATAGATACTTTGACTTATTACGCCTCTATAAAAGGCTTGGAGCTTCAAAGTGGCAGTGACAAAAAGACCCAAGTTAACACACAGAGAGGGATGGAGGCCCTTGTATGTGCATCACATGGAGCCATGGTCTCCCTCCTAAGGAAGCTGGGTGATTTGCTCTCTGATGAATACAAACTTGTCACTAGTGTGAAGGGTGATATCATGTTCCTTAAAGCTGAACTTGAGAGCATGCATGCTTTCCTCAAGAAGATGTCCGATGTTGAGGACCCCGATGAGCTGTCCAAGTGCTGGATTAAGGAAGTCCGGGAGCTGTCATATGACATCGAGGACGGCATCGACAATTTCATGCTCTCCCTCGGTGTTGACTCCAGCTACAAACCCCGTGGCTTTAAGGGTCTCGTCGGCAGGTGCATGGACTTATTAACAAATTCCAAGACACGACATTGGATTGCCAAGAAAATCAATGTTCTCAAACATGGCGCTATGGAGGCTAGCAATCGGCGTGCTAGGTACAAGGTTGATGGTATTGTCTCCAGGCCAAGCAGGACAAGCATAGACCCTCGCTTACCAGCATTTTTCACAGAGATGACAAGGCTCGTTGGCATCGATGGCCCAAGGGATAAACTCATCAAGTTGCTAACAGAAGGAAAAGGTGCATTGGTGCAGCAGCTAAAGGTGGCGTCAATTGTTGGATTTGGAGGCCTTGGAAAGACTACCCTTGCTAATCAAGTGTACCAGAAACTTGAGGGGCAATTTGAATGTCAAGCTTTCGTTTCGATGTCCCAAACCCCTAACCTGAAGAAGATTTTGAGAAATATACTCTTCCAGATCTGCTGCCAAGAGTGTGGCAGCAACAAACAATGGGATGAGCAGCAACTCATCAGCACAATAAGGAAATTCCTCGAGGATAAAAGGTATGTAACCTTACTTACTCATGACGATCTTGTTTTGGAACTGATGTGCATGTCGTGTTCTCAATTATTTTACCTGTAGGATAATATATGTAGATCATGCTTACTACTGCTATTCATTGGTTGCAGCTTTAGGAATACATGTTTAATCTTTAAATTTGTGATAGGTACTTCATAGTAATCGATGATATATGGAGCACGTCAGCATGGAGAGCAATCAAATGTGCCTTTCCTGAAAATAGTTGTTCGAGTAGAGTACTGACAACAACACGTATCATCTCAGTAGCCAAGTATTGTGCCTCTCAGCACCATGATCATGTATATGAAATAAAACCTCTTAGTGCAATTCACTCGAAGGGCTTATTTTTCAAACGAGCTTTTGGCTCTGAAGGTGGATGCCCTCTTCATCTGAGGGAAGTTTCAGATGAAATATTAAAAAGATGTGGTGGCTTGCCATTGGCGATCATCACAGTAGCTAGCTTATTGGCAAATAAAGCTAGTACCAAAGAAGAATGGCTGAGGATCCGGAATTCTATTGGTTCGGCACTTGAAAAGGATTCAGAGATGGAAGAGATGAAAAAGATATTGTTGCTTAGTTACAATGATCTCCCCTACCATCTGAAGACATGTTTGCTGTATCTAAGTATATTTCCTGAAGACTACGAGATCAAGAGGGACCGTTTAGTAAGGAGATGGATCGCTGAAGGTTTCATCATCACAGAAGGTGGACAGGATCCGCGGGAAGTAGGTGAAGGCTATTTCAATGATCTGGCCAACAGAAGTTTGATTGAGCCGGTTGAAATCCAGTATGATGGACAAGCTGATGCTTGCCGCGTCCATGATATGATTCTTGACCTAATTATATCCAAGTCACTTGAAGAAAATTTTGTAACCTTATCTGGTGACAAAAATGTCAACTCTCTGCTGCATAATAAGGTCCGTCGACTATCCCTCGACTATTATTGTGCCCGTGAGCATACTATGGTACCATCAAACATGATTGTCTCATGTTCGATCCCTCACCATCTTTGGATGTGCTGAAGATATGCCTTCTCTTTCGAACTTACAATCCGTAAGAGTTTTAGATCTGGAAAGTAGAGAAGTGATGGAACACAATTATCTTAAACACATAATAAGACTTTCTCAGCTTAAGTACCTGCGACTTGATGTAAGAAGAATCACTGCACTCCCTGAACAACTAGGACGGTTGCAGAATTTGCAGACCTTAGACTTAGGATGTACATGGATAAAAAAGTTGCCAGCGAGTATTGTTCAACTACAGCAACTGGCATGTCTGTTGGTTAACAGTCCAGAGTTACCTCAAGGGATTGGGAATATGCAAGCTCTTCAGGAACTGTCAGAGGTTGAGATTAACCAGAACACCTCTCTGTCTTCTGTGCAGGAGCTGGGCAGTCTAACCAAACTAAGAGTACTTGGGCTGAACCTGAACTCACACATATATAATACATACGGTGGCATGAAAGCTTATACAAATAACTTGCTCATGTCCCTCGGCAAGCTAGGCATGCTGAACCTTCGATCCATACAATTTCAAAGCTACCATCCATGTTCCCTTGATTTCTTACTTGACTCTTGGTCTCCTCCTCCTCGTCTCCTCCAGAGTTTTAAGATGTCCATAGATTACTATTTCCCCAGAATCCCAAAGTGGGTAGCCTCACTTGACCATCTCTCTTACCTAAGTATCTATGTCGATCCAGTGGACGAGGAAACATTCCGTATCCTTGGGGACATGCCCTCTCTATTATATCTCTGGTTAACTTCAAGGACAGCAAGACCTAAACAAAGGCTCATTGTCAGTAGCAATGGATTCCAACACCTGAAGGAATTCTACTTCACCTGCTGGGAGAGTGGAAGAGGGCTGATAGTTAAAGCAGGAGCCTTGCCTGAGCTTGAGATGTTCCGGGTTCCATTTAATGCACATGGTGTATCCTCTTTGCGTGGTGATCTTGATTTTGGCATCCAGAATCTTACTTCGCTCAAGCATCTCCATGTCGAGATTGTCTGTTATGGTGCGAAGGTTAGGGAGGTGGAGGCCTTGGAGGATGCTGTCAAGAATGCGGCTGTCTGTCTTTCAGATGAGCTAACTCTTGAAGTGAGTAGATGGGATGCAGAAGAGATCATTAAGGATGGGGAGCATAAACTGGCAGAAGCGGAGGCTGATGCTGACAAACATCATTGAGGCAAGGTTCAGTCCCCATAAGCTGTTTTTGCCTTATTTGCTGAATTTATTGTTGGATGGGTAAACTCATTGGTCAGACATATCCTGAAACGTTAGGCCAAATCCATTTCGGATCACTTTTTTTCGGGGTTAATCTGACCTTGTTTTTCAATTTCCATACAATCTACATAGAGTGAATTGATCTCTAAAGAACCCACTGCATGTGCATTTTTGGGTTCTTTTGTTTCAGATAAATTACTGTTTGGGTGTACTAAGGGCAGAGACTGGAATATGAATGTAGGATTAGCATGCAAGCCACATGTTGGTTCTTACATGTTGGATATATTACAGTTCGGCCTCCTAGCTTGGTCTTCAATCTTTACTTCTGATGTTTTGCAGCTCTGCGGCCATAGCCTGCTGCTGTAATATTATCTGCACATTTTTGTTTCGTTGGTACTCCCTCCGTTTATAAATATAAGATGTTTTAGGTTTGTGAAACAAATGTATCTAGACATGTTTTAGTATGTATATTCAAGTGAACCTACATACTAAAAGATGTCTAAATACATTTGCTTTATAAAGCTAAAATATCTTATATTTATAAACGGAGGAAGTATTTGACAATTTATGCATGCTAGAAGGCAGACTGATGAACCAGCACAATTTTTCTATGTACTGCTGTCATAGGAGATTGAGTGATCGTAGATCAAATCTTTGTTAATTATACTTATACTGTATGTAGGGGATGCATTTAGTAAATACAATCTATTTATTCGTGGGAGATCATATGCTCACGGCCACTTTATTTTCCCTCCTGTCTTCTCAGTGAAGCTTTATTTGTGAGAATATTTTTTGATGCACACATCTCAATGAAACTTTTAGCTGATTAGCCTGTTGCTACCTGTGGATCACATGTATCTTTTTCTGAGAACATATATGCATCTGTCTCCCCATTTATTCAATGATGAAAGGAATACTGTTCATTTTAGCAATAGAAAGTTTAGTAAGCTAACACAGGATTGCCAGTTTGATGTGCTGCTACTAGTGTACCATCAGTATTTTGTCTTCCCATTTGTTCAGTGTCCACAGCCCCTTTTGTTGCCACTTGATGGTAATTATGTTATTTTTAGGTTAAGTGCAGTCTTATCGGTACTTGTTGATTTTATAACAACCTTTTCATTTGCTCGTAGTAAAACGAATATTTTTTCACAGTTTGCCGATTATTTCTGCCATTATTATCTTTCCCAGTTTTCATTTTTAGGGGAAGTTGATTTTATGACAACCTTCTCATTTGCTCACAGTAAAAAAATCTCACTCAGCTAGTCTCATTTCATTTGCAGGGTTTATGATGGGCGTTCATTTGAGGTGCTGAAGATTGCTACAGCGACACCTTGATTGCTACAGCGACATTTTATATCTTGCTCATTTCGGTGGATCTGTTATGTGGGCGACACATTTGTCGTTTGAACTTTTCATACTAGAAATGCTTGACCAGTCATCTAAATGCTCGAGGGTCCCATTTGGAACATTGAAATATGTTCCTATGTCTGCGGGGAATGGACCCATTGGTTGACCGTTGAGACTTTGAACTGCTTGATGGAAACCATTTCACTGTCCAATTCCAAGTCCTGTTTTTTTATGTACATGAACATGTCATTATGTGGTCATGTAAGAAGGCTTGTTGTGCTTACCCTTTAGTGATAAGTTTTTTTACTTACTCAATTCAATGGAATTTGTTACTTAAACAATAGATACATGCTTTTTTGTGATTATACTTTTATTGGAAAACCTACGAAAATATATTCCACTGACCAATGGTTCTGTTTGGGGATTATTTTAGTCAACTACTTGGAAAAAGGCTACAACAAGAGCAAAACAATGACTGACTACCATGAACTATCTTTACTCTTAAGGAGTGTAATATTCCTAATCCTGTCAAATTACAATTCGAGTTTCTCTAATAAATAAAAATAATATAATTCAACTGCAATTTGATTGGTGGGATTTGCAATGGATTGACAAAAGGGTTTATATATTTTTAAAATTTACATCCCTGCTGCTATGACCAACTCTATTCCTAGAAACACCATTTGACCAACTGAATTCTTAGAAACACCACTACTCCACTACTCCATTACTCCGACAGTCGCAACAATCAGTTCTGCCATTTAGAGAGTATCTAAAGGTGTAAACAGTGAGAGCTCATGGCACCTCCTCAGTGACTTCGATTTGCCGTCCGTCAGATCATGCCTCTCAGGTGAGTTTAGACTATTCATTTGTTTTCATCGTGTAGTATAAAAAGGGCATCCACATTGTGGAAACCCTAGCCGCATACCCGAGACCCCGCCACACTTGCTCCCCTAGCTTTCCTCTTCTTCGCGTGTCGCTATCTGTGCAGTTCGTCCAACTTCCTACCCCTATGATTCCCCTCCTCGCATAGTCTCGCACATCTGCCTTACTCAGTCTCCATCAGCGACACCTATATTCCCTCAGGCATGGGGAGGAAGGAGGAAATCCGTGACTAGGCTTTTCATGTTTAACTCCAAAATGATTTGGTTAAGCACATTTAATCCACAAAGAAAATGAGTGGTCCTGTCATTTGGTGTCTACTCTTGGGCAATATATTAATTTTTCATAATTATCAAAATTATAATTTTATTTTGAATTATTGTGGGAACTCTATCATTTTTAATTATTGTATGTTTAGTGCTAAATTTTAGCTAGTAATAGTTATATGCCAAATATGTAAAATGATCGAAATAAAAAAAATAGTCACATAGACATGTTCATGTTTGTCCGGGGAGCGTCATTGGATGCACGTGACGGACCATGGACATGTATGTTCAGGAGCGTCATTGGGTGCACGTGACGGACTATAAACATGCACCTGTCCATCACTCAAATGGATATAAAACAAACACTATTCGAGGCTGAAATGGAAGGTTGTTGGAGCTTATATATTTCGAAGCAAGGGCACCCCACCCCATCTACACTCGCGCCTAACTTTAAAAAAAGCATGACCTTCCTCATTCGCCATGGTGAAAATTGGCAAAACTTGCCATTTTTAAAAACTTCAGCATAAAATGAACCGAATATAAAAAAATCACAGATTAAATGACCCCTTTTCGTACGTCCGAGTCTAGGGAGCCATGTTGGATGGCACGACGCTCTAGTATGGAGCACCAATGCTAGATAACATGGTGCCCTTCGTAGAGGTAGATGTTGTGCTATGTTGCATGGCGTCCCATGCCATGGTGTCATGCTATCTAGCTTGGCGGCCTAGCCCATGGCGTCATGATACCGAGCTAGCATGGTGCCCCAGTCCCGAGCATCATGCAAAATGGCTATTTTTTGAAGTTTTTTCCAGATGTGTTTCATTATATGCTGAAGTTCCAAAAAGTACCAGCCTTGTAACTTTTCACCTTGTCAGGATGGAGCTGTGGTGTCCTCCAAAGTCCACGATGGCACGTGGAGCCATGATGGACTAGCAAGCATGTTGGGGGGGAGGGCACGCCTCCGACCGGCCCATGACGCCCGTAATTTCCCATTGAAGCTATTTAAGATCACCTTCACCGGTGTGGCCAATAGCACCCCCAATAGGGCTATGAGGAACTACTCAGAACGCCAAAGCATGAATGGGCAGTGGCATGTGAATTATAACGCAGTGTAAAAATATAACTTCACCATGAAACAATCTCAATTCTCTAAGCACAAACATGCACAAGGTTCAACAAAGATGTTCTAAGGTTCCAATTTACACAAACTGTGAGGGGGTGGCATCGATCTCGGAGATGGTGATGGTGATGATGAAGATGTCGATGGGGACACCCCCTAAGCATAGGGAGAGTTGGTGGTGATGATGGCATCTATTTCTCGTCGAAGGGGACCACGGAGAATAGGATTTGCCATCTCCTGAGAAAGAAAATTACTTTTGCCTCCATCGTCTTAAATTATGGTGAAGGTTTTTCTCCGTGGTAGAGGAATATGTAAAAAAGGAGGTACAAGGCAATGCTCGGGGCATCTGGGGCCCACCATGGGGTGGCCTGGCTTGTGGGCCGTTCGAGGGGACCTCCCTAGAACTTCGTGGATTGTCTCTCAGCCCTCCAAAGCCTGTGACCTTTGCCAAAGAAGAAAGGGATGAAGAGGAGGTTAGAGGGATGGTCGGGGACCATGGAGGAACACATGAGGTGGTGATTTGAGGAGGACGAGGCTCCAAGGCGACATGGTTGTGGCGGGGGAATTAACTGGGGAAGAAGGGGGCTGGTGTGGTGGCGTGAGGGGGAGGGTGGGGATCAAGTGGGAGAGAGGACAGCTGCGAAGATGCAAGTAATAAAAGGACCCGGGGAATAAGACAACCTCCATGCATTGTCCTTGATGGGTGATACGTCTCCAACGTATCCATAATTTTTGATGCTCCATGCTTGTTTTTACACCATTTGCTTAGTGTTTCGTTACACTTCATGGCATTTTTATGCATTTTTTGGAACTAACCTATTAACGAGATGCCACAGTGCCAGTTCCCTGTTTTCTGCTATTTTTGTGTTTCAGAAAAGTTACACGGGAAATATTCCCGGAATTGGATGAAACCAAAGCCAGTCGTCCAGATATTTCACAGAGCTTCCAGAACACCGAAGAGGAGCCAGAGGAGAGCCACTGGTGGGCCACACCACCAGGGGCGCGGCCTAGGGCTGGCCCGCACCCTCCTATGGTGAGCCCCACCAGGGCCACTTCTGACGACGCTCCTTCTCCTATAAAGACCCCCCGACGGGAAAAACCTAAATACCCGATCACTTTTCCAGAACACATCGCGATCCGCCGCCAGCGTCGACCCGAAGATCGGGAGGGTCCAGAAGCTCTTCCCGGTACCCTGCCGGAGAGGGGAATCGCCACCAGAGGTCTTCTTCATCGCCATGCTTGCCTCCGGCGCGATGAGTGAGTAGTCTACCGTGGACTATGGGTCCATAGCAGTAGCTAGTTGGTTGTTTTCTCCACCATGTACTTCATGTTTAGATCTCGTGAGCTGCCTTACATGATCGATATCACCGTTATGTAATTCTACATGTTGTGTTTGTTGGGATCCGATGAATATTGGTGTTATGATTGAGTTGATGTACTGAATATTATCTTATGTTATCTCTATGTTGTTTATGATCTTGCATGCTCTCCGTTGTTAGTAGCTATCTTGGCCGAGTAGTTGCTAGTGACTCCAAGAGGGGGTATTTATGCTCGATAGTGGGTTCATGCCTCTATTTAATCTGGGGGAGTGACAGAAACCTCTAAGATTGTAGATGTGCTGTTGCTACTAGGGGGAAAACAACATTCATATGCTCAAGGGCATATGCTTTGTTTACATTACACACTTTGCTTAATGCAATTATCTATTGTTTGCAACTTAATACTTGTGGAGTTCTCGGATTGATTCGCCACAAGTGGATTATTAGTCATAGATGCAGTTGGATGGCGGTCTATGTATCTTATTGTAATGCCCAGAGTAAATCTCATAGTGATCCTCTCGACATATGCACGTTGTCTTTATTCTATAAATTGCCCAATTGTAATTTGTTTACCTAGCATGTGTTATTTTATCTTATGGAGAGACACCGCTAGTGAACTGTGGACCCCGGTCCTATTTCCTTTATATTGCTATCACCTGTTTACTTTACTCGCACTGTTTACTTTACTCGCATATTACTATTGCTTTCCACTCGATACGCTCATACCCTTTCTTTCAAGCAAACCGGTGAGATTGACAATCTCATCGTAAGTTAGGAACAAAGTATTTGGTTGTGTTGTGTGCAGGTTCCACGTTGCTACTGGTTGAAGACACGCTAACAAGAAATCGTTAATGGCGCCCTTGTTAGAGTGTCACGCAGCTAGTGGGTGATGACCCACAAGTATAGGGGGTGTATCGTAGTACTTTCGATAAATAAGAGTGTCGAACCCAACGAGGAGCAGAAGGTGTTGACAAGTGGTTTTGATCAAGGATTCACTGTAAATACTAGCAAACGGGTTTTCAGGTGTATTTGGCAATACAAGTAAATAAAGTGCGAGTAAATAAAAGACAGTAGTAACAATTGCAGCAAGTGGCCCAATCCTTTCTTCAGCAAAGGACAAGCCGGTTGTGTAACTTATAATAACTAAACGTTCTCGAGGACACACGGGAGTTTCTGTCAAGAGCTTTCGCTTCATACCGCTAGTAGTCTTTATTGGTTTGATAGGTGTTATGGGGGTGAACCTGTGCTAGCGCACTACCCTTACTAGGATAACTACACACTTGTGATTATACCCCTTGCAAGCATCCGCAAATACAAGAAAGTAATTAAGATAAATCTAACCACAGCCTTAAACTCTAAGATCCTACGCTCCCTGGTGCAATGGTTTCCCAACGGAGGTTTAGGTTTCTGTCACTCCAGCAACCCCACAATTGGTAGCCAAATACACAATGCATCTCACTAGGCCCATAAAAGGTGAAGTATCATGTAGTCGACGTTCACATGACACCACTAGTGAAATAGCACCACAACAATATCAAACCATTAAATATTTCTCAACAATAATTCACTACTAACATCATGACTTCTCCCATGTCCTCAAGAACTAAATGAACTACTCACAAGACATCATATGGATCATGATCAGAGGTGAAATAATGGTAAATAACAATCTGAACATAAACCTTAATTCAACGGTTCCACTCAATAGCATCAACTACAAGAGTAATCAACACCGGGAAAGTTTCCCCTATGAATATAACAAGATCCAACTCAAGATGTTACAGCGGGATGGCGAGGTGATGGTGGAGATGAAGGTGCTGGTGATGGAGATGATGATGATGATGATGATCCCGATGAAGTCCGGTGCGATGATGATGATGATGATGATGGCGACGATCTCCCCTCTCCGGGAAGGAATTTCCCTGGCAGATTTCTCCCTGCCGGAGAGCTTTTCTCTCTCTGGTGTTTTCTGCCCCGCAGAGGCGGCTGTGTCTATCTCTGAGCCCCCCCCTTGACTTAGGTTTTCGGGGATGATGAAGTACGCGAAGGGGCGAGACCAGATGTGGGCCAGGGTGGCCTCACACAGGGCCGGCGCGGCCAGGGGTCAAGCCGCGCCCCCTGTGCGTGAGGCCGCCCCCTGGCTCCTCGCTCCTTCCCCTTCTGGCTTCCGGAGTCTTTTGGTAAAATAGAATTTTCTGGTATTTTTCTGGAATTTTCCTGATCTTTCAAAATATGGTGTCTTGACGGTCCTTTTCCAGCAGAATCCTGACTCCGGCAGCAAATCCTCCAATGATCATCAAACATGTGAAAACAAAGGAAATAACATAAGTATCGTATCTAAATATGAAATATATCAATGAATAACAGTAAATTATGATACAAAATAGTGATGCAATATGGACGTATCAACCCCCCCAAGCTTAGACCTCGCTTGTCCCCAAGCGAAAACTAAACTCGGTAAACATGACCACAGGTTTATGGAGTGAAGTGTCGATAATCAAAATATGGACAAGAAGCATCACATTCACCAAAGGCACAAGTTATAATAGACAGCAACTTTCCTTTATATAATATAGACTTGCAATAAGTAAAGAGAATCACATATAAAGATGCACAAAGTAAACTATAATTGGTGATGGCAAACCTTAGTTCTTGGTCAGAGAACAATTTACAACTATACTAGCCTTTTGAATGGAGCCTTTTTAAAACAGAGCTAATATAGCAAAAACCATATGCTCAACGAAACAACATTTTTGCATTCATAGAAAGCTTTCAAAAATATATTCCTTCAGACAAAAACATTGTACAAAACAAGGAAGATAGTAAACATGATTAAACGGATCAACATATGGATGAGTGAAACATAACAACTCAAATGCTTGCTTGAGATAGAGGGGAATAGGCTGACTCAACATAAAATTAAAAGATAGGCCCTTCGCAGAGGGAAGCAGGGATTAAACATGTGCTAGAGCTTTTCATTTGTAAAACAGAGGTAAAAATTGTTTTGAGAGGTGGTTGCTTTTGTCAACGACTAGCAACAGAGTTCTTGATATCTTCCATACTAAACAAGTGAGAGCGGTTCCGAGATGTTTTATTAGTTGGCACTTTGGTGCTCTTTTATAGCTTTGCACTCCTCCCCACCTTTTTTCTTTCTCAAACCATGGCTAACCGATTCCATTGGGTGCCGACCAACTTTCACATACAATGGAGGAGTGCTTCTTTTTCTTTTCTATTTGAGATTATAATGGTCTGACCAGCTCCCTTGCAAAATTAGTGACGAGCAGATGAAGCTGCCTAGTCGAGGGGTACTTAATTTAGTATGGAAGATAACAAACCCATCCACTACGTCCTCATGAGCTAAAAACAGTGGCACAAAATGAGAAGTGTTTGAAGGTTTTTGAAAGGTAGCACATGAAAAATTTACTTGGAATGGCTTAAAATACCATGCATAGGAATTTATAGTGGACTCTTTGGAAATGACTTGGCTTTTGGAATTTGGATGCATGAGAAGTATTTCCTCTGAGTACAGGTCTTTGGCTAGCAAGGCTGGGTAGCAAGCATAAGAGTTGCATGAAACAAACAAACATACATATAATAAGAACAATCATGCAAACTCCCTTGAAGGTACAATGATTTTAACTTTGAGAATAACAATGCTTATAAGCCAAACATAAGGAAAACTGAAGTGATGTAACCACAAACACTTCTTTATTCTTTTCTACTCAAACCTCAAGGTAATGCTGCTACTGACCAAGCTAAATTTGCCAAAACCAACTAAATTTACTCATGCTCCCAAAGTGATACCAATACTAATCAACAAGACTAATCATATAAGAGACTTTGCAAACTAAAATAAAGTGTGCGGAAAGTAAATGATGGAACTTCTCATTAATATTTCATTACCGCAACTCACACCAAGGGATACATAGATAACCAACTAAGGAGGATACTTCCACACTGCAAACTATTCTATAAGATAACTTCTTTATTCATGATATGACTCTACTTGAAAAGTAAATGAGTAAAAAGGTAATGATGTGATACCGCGGCACTCCCCCAAGCTTGGAACAAGCCAAGGGGATTCCTATACCGATGACGAGTTACTCCTTTGGCGGTAGTGGAAGCAACCTTGGATTAACAAAGTATTCCAGCATCCGGCGAAGCCTAAGATTCTCTTCTTGAAGCATCTCTACCTCCCTCTTCAAAACTTGATATTGAGCACAAAACTCATCAGTGACCAGCATACCTTCTTTTATAATAGGCATGGAGTTTAGATCCAGAACGTGTAGTGTTGGCCCCTGCATATCATGAGAAAAGATACGTCTAACTTTCGTTGGTCCTTCAAAAGCAAGGTTCTTTGGCTTTGCTCTTCCTGAACCTTGCTCCTCCTTCCACTTTTGGCATTGGTGATTATCTATCCAGGGCCTTTTGCCCTTGTTGTCACTTGAAGAGGCCATGGTGCTCCCCCAAGCTTAAGATCAACTCCTGACAGGAACAGCTCGAAACAAAACATGACGAGAAAATGATATACAGACCTCGGGGACTCCGGGGGGTTATATAGGCGAAAATTATACATCGAAACGAAATCACAGGGGGAAACCGGGACGGAAACGAGTTCCGGTGTGCTCTCACACCAGGGCGGCGCTGCCAGAGGTGGGCCTGCGCCCCCTGTGTGTGAGGAGCACACGGACTTCTTTTCCTGCCCGTTTTTGTCTCGTGATTTTTCATATTTAGTAAAAATAGCAAAAATAATAAAGGAAGAGTTATTCGTGAAACTTCTCTGACTAGAACTGTTACCTATTCAAAAACAAACTCTGCAGGTTCCTGCAATTTGTCTTGGATGAATTCTTCTGGAGAAACTGTTTCAATTACATCAACATCTTTATTATAAGAATCTCCAGTAATATAATGTTTGAGTCTTTGCCCATTCACCACTTGTGTAGAGTCATCTTTCAATGAAGCAATCTTAATGGCACCTGAGCGGTATACTTCCACAATAACATATGGTCCTTCCCATTTAGAGAGTAATTTCCCTGCAAAAAATCTGAGACGAGACCTATACAATAGAACTTTCTCACCAACATGAAACTCTCTTTTAAGGATTCTCTTATCATGCCATTACTTGACTTTCTCTTTGAAAAGTCTGGCATTCTCATACGCTTCGTTTCTCCACTCGTCTAGAGAACTCAAATCTAACAACCTTTTCTTACCGGCTAGTTTAAAATCTCTATTAAGCTCTCTCACTGCCCAAAAAGCTTTGTGTTCTAATTCTAAGGGCAAGTGACACGCTTTTCCGTAAACCATCTTATAAGGAGACATACCCATGGGGTTCTTATAAGCAGTTCTATAAGCCCATAAAGCATCATTTAACTTACTAGCCCAATTTTCCCTAGATCTATTGACAGTCTTCTGCAAGATAGACTTGATCTCCCTATTTGAAAGCTCCACCTGCCCACTAGTTTGGGGATGATAAGCAGAAGCAATTCTATGATTAACATCATATTTAGCAAGAGTTTTTCTAAAACCACCGTGAATAAAATGAGAACCTCCATCAGTCATAAGATATCTAGGCACACCAAACCTAGGAAAAATAACATCCTTAAGCATTTTTAACGAGGTCTCACCATCGGCACTCTTTGTAGGTATGGCTTCTACCCATTTAGTAACATAATCAACAGCAACAAGTATGTGGGTATAGCCTTTTGAAGGAGGAAAAAGACCCATAAAGTCAAATCCCCAACAATCAAATGGTTCAATAACAAGAGTGTAACTCATAGGCATTTCATTGCGTCTAGAAATATTACCAACTCTTTGACATTCATCACAAGATAAAACATACCTTCTAGCATCTTTAAAGAGGGTTGGCCAATAAAAACCTGATTGTAGAACCTTTTGTGCGGTTCTATCTCCAGCATGATGCCCTCCATAAGCACTACCATGGCATTTTCTTAATATCTCTTGTTGCTGATATTCCGGTACGCATCTTCGCATAATACCATCAACTCCCTCTTTATATAAGTGTGGGTCATCCCAAAAGTAATGCCTCAAATCATAGAAGAATTTTCTTATTTGCTGAGCTGTAAAGGTTGGAGGCAAATACTTGGAAACAATAAAGTTAGCATAATCATCATACCAAGGAAGGTCTCGCGAAGTTACATTTATTGCAGCCAACTGTTCATTTGGAAAACTATCATTAACAGGAATAGGATCAAAAGAAATGTTTTCCAATCTAGACAAGTTGTCAGCCACAGGATTTTCAGCACCTTTCCTATCTACGATATGCAAATCAAACTCTTGTAAAAGTAACACCCATCTAATAAGCCTAGGCTTAGCATCCTTCTTAGTCATAAGATATCTAATAGCAGCGTGATCAGTATGAATAGTAACTTTAGAATCAGCAATGTAAGATCTAAACTTATCACATGCAAAAACAACAGCAAGAAACTCTTTCTCAGTAGTAGCATAATTCTTTTGAGCAGCATCAAGAGTTTTACTAGCATAATGAATAACATTCAACTTATTATCTACGCGCTGTCCAAGAACAGCACCAACAGCGAAATCACTAGCATCACACATAATTTCAAAAGGTAAATTCCAATCAGGTGGTTGAACAATAGGAGCAGTAGTTAAAGCCTTCTTAAGAGTTTCAAAAGCTTCCTTACAATCATCATCAAAGACAAATGGTACATATTTTTGAAGAAGATTAGTAAGAGGCTTTGAAATCTTAGAGAAATCTTTAATAAACCTCCTATAGAAACCAGCATGACCAAGAATACTACGAATACCTTTAACATCTCTGGGACAGGGCATTTTCTCAATTGCCTCCACTTTTGCTCTGTCAACTTCAATACCTCTTTCAGAAATTTTATGTCCAAGGACAATTCCTTCATTTACCATAAAGTGGCATTTCTCCCAATTAAGAACAAGGTTAGTTTCTTCGCATCTCTGCAAAACTTTATCAAGGTTGTGCAAACAATTATCAAAAGAAGTTCCATAGACGGAGAAATCGTCCATGAAAACCTCCACAATTTCTTCACAAAAGCCATGAAAAATAGCAGACATGCATCTTTGAAAAGTAGCAGGAGTATTGCATAAACCAAACGGCATACGTCTATAAGCATAAGTTCCATAAGGACAAGTAAAAGTGGTTTTCTCTTGATCTTCCTTTTTAACAGCAATTTGAGAAAAACTAGAATAACCATCAAGGAAACAAAAATGAGTTTTCTTAGATAACCTTTCTAGCATCTGATCTATAAACGGTAAAGGATAATGATCTTTCTTAGTAACTTTGTTTACCTTCCTATAATCAATGCACATCCTATAACCAACTACTACCCTTTGAGGAATAAGCTCGTTATTTTCATTAGGCACAACAGTCATACCTCCTTTCTTAGGAACACGATGAACAGGACTAACCCATCTACTATCAGCAATAGGATAAATAATACCAGCATCAAGGAGCTTTAATACCTCATTTCTTACCACATCCTTCATCTTGGGAATTAGGCGGCGTTGATGCTCCACGACTGGCTTCGCGTCTTTCTCCATATTAATGGCATGCTGACATAAAGTGGGGGAAATCCCTTTTAAATCATCAAGAGTATATCCCATAGCTCCTCGGTGTTTCCTCAATATCTTCAATAATCTTTCTTCTTCCTTTCCTGAAAGTTTAGAGCTAATAATAACAGGATATATTTTCTTATCATCTATGTAAGCATATTTAAGATTATCAGGCAAAGGCTTTAATTCAAACACAGGATCTTCCTTAGGTGGCAAAGTGGTACCAAGATCCTCCACAGGTAAATTGTGCTTGATTAATGGTTGTTGACGAAGGAAAATATCGTCAATCTCTTCTCTTTCCTTACTGAAAACATCACTTTCGTGATCTTCCATGAATTGCTGCAAGGCATTATTAGGAGCAAGAGCAATAGAAGCAAGCTGTTCAACTCGAAAATTTTCATTAGGCGTGTCATTTTCATAAGAAGTCTTAGCAAACTTGGAAAAATTAAACTCATAAGACTCTCCATTAAACTTAGTAAAAAAATTCTCCTTCTTACAATCTATCACGGCGCCACAAGTGTTCAAAAATGGTCTACCAAAAATAATAGGACAAGTTTTACTAGCCTCCTTAACAAGTACTAGAAAATCAGTAGGGTATTTAGTCTTACCGCAAAGAACTTCCACATCTCGAACAATACCAAGAGGCCAAACAGTCTCTCTGTTAGCAAGCTAAACAACCACATCAATATCTTCAAGTTCACAAGCGCCAATCTCATGCATAATTTCTTTGTAAAGCTCTAAAGGAATAGCACTTGCACTAGCACCAATATCACATAAACCATAATAGCAATGATCTCCAATCCTGACGGAAATAACAGGAACACTTGTTTTCCTATGCTTTTTAGGATGTGAGAGAATGTCAGAAGCATCTTCACAAAAAAGAATATATTCATCCCCTACATCTTTAGTAACAAGATCCTTCAATATAGCTACAGGAGACTTAATAGTAATTTGCTCATCAGGTTCTGCAGCTTTCTTAGTACTTTTATTAGACACACTTACCAAAGTAGAATACTTCTTTACCTTAGCAGGGAAAGGTGTCTTCTCAAAATAAGGTTCAGGCACAATGCTATCAACAGTACAAACTTCAGTAGCTGCAGCAGGTATATGACTAATAGAATCTTTATAAGGCGCATGATATTTGTTCCAATCTTTCTTTGGAACATCAAGATAAGAGGCAAAGGCCTTAAGACAATTAGCAAGTATTTGTGAATCAAGACCATAAGCAGTGCTAACACTATGAAAGTCATCGGTTCCCATAAAAGATTTAATGCATTCATAATCATAGTTTATACCTGACTTCCTACCTTTGTCATTTTCCCATCCTTCAGCATTCTCTTGTATACGGTCAAGAAGTTTCCACTTAGCATCTTCTTTCATATGAGTAAATGATCCAAAGCAAGAAGCATCCAAGTAATCCTTATCAGGAAGAGTAAGCCGCACATAAAAATTATCAATAACAATATTATTGGGGAGCTCATGAATGGGGCATTTGAGCATTAGTAACTTCAATCTCCCCCACGCTTGGGCAATACTCTCTCCATCATGAGGCCAAAAATTATATATCCGATTATGATCTTTATGGATTTCACTTGGAGGATAAAACTTGGAATAAAAGAGAGGTATATTGTCCTCCCATGCCATAGATGGACCATCTTGGAGCAGCCGATACCACTCCTTAGCTCTACCTTTCAATGATAAAGAGAATAGCTTCTTCTTGACCTGGCTTGGTGAAATACCTGCACACCTGAACAACTCGCATAATTCATGTATAAATAATAAGTGATCACCTGGATGGACAGTTCCATCTCCTGAATAGCCGTTATCCATAATACGCCCAACAATTTTCATAGGTATTTTAAAAGGATCAATTTCAGCAGGTGGTGGCGGTGGTGGTTCATCCACATGTGCAGCAGTAGTAGATGTGTTTCCAAATAGGAAACCAAATGGAGAGTTCTCCATAGCAGAGTAAAATAAAAATAAAAGACAAGAATAAAACAATACTCACAGTGACGGTTACCTTTACCAATTCCACTCTTCAATAGCGCTACACTCCTCGGCAACGGCGCCAGAAAATAGTCTTGATGACCCACAAGTATAGGGGGTGTATCGTAGTACTTTCGATAAATAAGAGTGTCGAACCCAACGAGGAGCAGAAGGTGTTGACAAGTGGTTTTGATCAAGGATTCACTATAAATACTAGCAAACGGGTTTTCAGGGGTATTTGGCAATACAAGTAAATAAAGTGCGAGTAAATAAAAGACAGTAGTAACAATTGCAGCAAGTGGCCCAATCCTTTCTTCAGCAAAGGACAAGCCGGTTGTGTAACTTATAATAACCAAACGTTCTCGAGGACACACGGGAGTTTCTGTCAAGAGGTTTCGCTTCATACCGCTAATAGTCTTTATTGGTTTGATAGGTGTTATGGGGGTGAACCTGTGCTAGCGCACTACCCTTACTAGGATAACTACACACTTGTGATTATACCCCTTGCAAGCATCCGCAAATACAAGAAAGTAATTAAGATAAATCTAACCACAGCCTTAAACTCTAAGATCCTACGCTCCCTGGTGCAATGGTTTCCCAACGGAGGTTTAGGTTTCTATCACTCCAGCAACCCCACAATTGGTAGCCAAATACACAATGCATCTCACTAGGCCCATAAAAGGTGAAGTATCATGTAGTCGACGTTCACATGACACCACTAGTGAAATAGCACCACAACAATATCAAACCATTAAATATTTCTCAACAATAATTCACTACTAACATCTTGACTTCTCCCATGTCCTCAAGAACTAAACAAACTACTCACAAGACATCATATGGATCATGATCAGAGGTGAAATAATGGTAAATAACAATCTAAACATAAACCTTAATTCAACGGTTCCACTCAATAGCATCAACTACAAGAGTAATCAACACCGGGAAAGTTTCCCCTATGAATATAACAAGATCCAACTCAAGATGTTACACCGGGATGGCGAGGTGATGGTGGAGATGAAGGTGCTGGTGATGGAGATGATGATGGTGATCCCGATGAAGTCCGGTGCGATGATGATGACGATGGCGACGATCTCCCCTCTCCGGGAAGGAATTTCCCTGGCAGATTTCTCCCTGCCGGAGAGCTTTTCTCTCTCTGGTGTTTTCCGCCCCGCAGAGGCGGCTGTGTCTATCTCTGAGCCCCCCCCCTTGACTTAGGTTTTCGGGGACGATGAAGTACGCGAAGGGGCGAGACCAGATGTGGGCCAGGGTAGCCTCACACAGGGCCGGTGTGGCCAGGGGTCAGGCCGCGCCCCCTATGCGTGAGGCCGCCCCCTGGCTCCTCTCTCCTTCCCCTTCTGGCTTCCGGAGTCTTTTGGTAAAATAGAATTTTTTGGTATTTTTCTGGAATTTTCCTGATCTTCCGAAATATGGTGTCTTGATGGTCCTTTTCCAGCAGAATCCTGACTCCGGCAGCAAATCCTCCAATGATCATCAAACATGTGAAAACAAAGGAAATAACATAAGTATCGTATCTAAATATGAAATATATCAATGAATAACAGTAAATTATGATACAAAATAGTGATGCAATATGGACGTATCAGTGGGCATCACCTTCAGTCGTTTGTCTCTCTCCTACTGGATTGATAACCTTAGTTTCATAACTGAGGGAAAACTTGCTGCTATATTCATCAAACCTTCTCTTGGGGTTTCCAACTGACCGGTCATTTTTACTTCATCAACAAACGCCAACAAGTTTTCTGGCACCATCATCACCGCGCCATCAATGGGCTGCGACTCATGGTGCTGAGGCATTCCACTCGTGCGCATGAGTAGGGAATAGAAGGGGGGTTCATATACATCACCCCAGGTGGTGCAGACGACACGCCGAATAGGGCGACAGGTTATGATCCAAGGCCCATGAACGAATGACCTTATCTTCTTCCTCCTGCTCAAGCGAACCACCTGCCTCTTTTTTTCTCTAGTCGACACCCCACTGCCACCGCCGATCGGAGCCACCTGCTCACACTACCCGCGACCACGGGTGTTCCTGCCCCGCCTTGCCGACCCTCTCTACTCGAGTCATTGCCTCTGTTGGTCCTCCACCACCCTCGACCTCCTTCTAACCCCCCTCTGGCAAGGCTCCTGGACCACCACCACACCCAAACCCTAAGACCTTGTTGCCGATGAGCTCCTCACACCCACCCACACTATAACCCTAAGGTTTTCTTCCTCGCCGCCACCGGGGACACTGCTGCTAGCCATAACATCCCCATCTCCGGCGAGGTCCTGGCCTCACCTCCACCGGTGACACCGCGACCGCGTTGTCCATGTCATTGGTGAGGGTTGCACATGTTCCTCTGGTCATCTTCCTCCGATCATGTTCCTCCCCGACCACCACTGATACGTCTCCAACGTATCCATAATTTTTGATGCTCCATGCTTGTTTTTATACCATTTGCTTAGTGTTTTGTTACACTTCATGGCATTTTTATACATTTTCCGGAACTAACCTATTAACGAGATGCCACAGTGCCAGTTCCCTGTTTTCTGCTGTTTTTGTGTTTCAGAAAAGTTACACAGGAAATATTCTCGAAATTGGACGAAACAAAAGCCAGACGTCCAGATATTTACCGAAGCTTCCAGAGAACCGAAGAGAAGACGGAGAGGAGCCACTGGTGGGCCACACCACCAGGGGGCGCAGCCTAGGGCTGGCCCGCGCCCCCCTGTGGTGAGCCCCACCAGGTCCACTTCTGACACCGCCTCTTCGCCTATAAAGACCCCCGACGGGAAAAACCTAAAGACCCAATCACTTTTCCAGAACACATCGTGATCCGCCGCCACCGTCGACCCGAGATCGGGAGGGTCTAGAAGCTCTTCCCGGCACCCTGCCGGAGAGGGGAATCGCCACCAGAGGTCTTCTTCATCGCCATGCTTTCCTCCGGCGCGATGAGTGAGTAGTCTACCTTGGACTATGGGTCCATAGCAGTAGCTAGACGGTTGTCTTCTCCACCATGTGCTTCATGTTTAGATCTCGTGAGCTGCCTTACATGATCGAGATCACCGTTATGTAATTCTACATGTTGTGTTTGTTGGAATCCGATAAATATTGGTGTTATGATTGAGTTGATGTGCTGAATATTATCTTATGTTATCTCTATGTTGTTTATGATCTTGCATGCTCTCCGTTGTTAGTAGCTATCTTGGCCGAGTAGTTGCTAGTGACTCCAAGAGGGGGTATTTATGCTCGATAGTGGGTTCATGCCTCTATTTAATCTGGGGGAGTGACAGAAACCTCTAAGGTTGTAGATGTGCTGTTGCTACTAGGGAGAAAACAACATTCATATGCTCAAGGGCATATGCTTTGTTTACATTACACACTTTGCTTAATGCAATTATCTGTTGTTCGCAACTTAATACTTGTGGAGTTCTCGGATTGATTCGCCACAAGTGGATTATTAGTCATAGATGCAGTTCGATGGCGGTCTATGTATCTTGTTGTAATGCCCAGAGTAAATCTCATAGTGATCCTCACGACATATGCACATTGTCTTTATTCTATCAATTGCCCAACTGTAATTTGTTTACCCAGCATGTGTTATTTTATCTTATGGAGAGACACCACTAGTGAACTGTGGACCCCGGTCCTATTTCCTTTATATTGCTATCACCTATTTACTTTACTCGCACTGTTTACTTTACTCGCATACTACTATTGTTTTCCACACGATACGCTTATTCCTTTGTTTCAAGCAAACCGGTGAGATTGACAACCTCATCGTAAGTTGGGAACAAAGTATTTGGTTGTGTTGTGTGCAGGTTCCACATTGTCGCTCGCAAAGCAAAGCTTGGACGAGGCGCCCTATAAATTGTCCAGAGCTGTCGCGAAGCTAGCGGGCATCACCTTCAGTTGTTTGGCTTTTTCCTACTGGATTGATAACCTTGGTTTCATAACTGAGGGAAAACTTGCTGCTATATTCATCAAACCTTCTCTTGGGGTTTCCAACTGGCCGGTCATTTACTTTATCAACTACACGCCAACAAGTTTTCTGGCACCATCATCACCGTGCCATCAACAAGTTTTCTGGCGCCGTTGCCGGGGAAAAAAGGACTTCTGCAAGGGGAGTTTCGCACGCACATCCTTTACTTTGTTTATTGTTTTGCTTTACTTTATTTTTACTTGCATCGTTTTATCAAAAACACACAAAAATTAGTATCCTTTGTAGTTGTTTTTACTTGTCTGCTTTTAGTTTTGCTACAATGGCTACTCCTGAAAACACCAAGTTGTGTGACTTTACTAGCACGAATAATAGTGATTTTATCTGCACTCCTATTGCGCCACCTGCTCCTGCTGCAAATTTTTATGAGATTAAGCCTGCTTTGTTGAACCTTGTTATGAAAGAGCAATTTTCTGGTGCTAGTACTGATGATGCTGCAGCTCATCTCAACAATTTTGTTGAGCTATGTGAGATCCAGAAATATAAGGATGTAGAGAGTGATATTATTAAGCTTAAGTTGTTTCCTTTTTCTTTGAGAGGAAAAGCTAAGGATTGGTTGCTTTCTTTGCCTAAAAATAGTATTGATTCATGGGCTAAGTGTAAGGATGCTTTTATTGGTAGATACTATCCTCCTGCTAAGATTATAGCTTTGCGTAGCAATATTATGAAGTTTAGTAAGTTTGATAATGAACATGTTGCTCAAGCTTGGGAAAGAATGAAATCTATGATAAAGAATTGTCCCACTCATGGACTGACTACTTGGATGATTGTTCAAACTTTTTATGCAGGACTGAATTTTTCTTCAAGGAACCTACTTGATTCAGCTGCTGGAGGCACTTTTATGTCCCTTACCTTGGGCACCGCAACAAAGCTTCTCGACAATATGATGGTAAATTACTCTGAATGGCATACCGAGAGAGCTCCACAAGGTAAGAAGGTAAATTCTGTTGAGGAAACCTCTTCCTTGAGTGATAAGATTGATGCTATTATGCTTATGCTTTCTAATGATAGGACTCATGTAGATCCTAATAATGTTCCTTTGGCCTCTTTGGTTGCTCAAGAAGAGCATGTTGATGTAAACTTTATTAGAAATAATAATTTCAACAACAATGCTTATAGGAACAATTTTGCTAGTAACAATTATAGGCCGTATCCTTCTACCAATGGTAATGGTTATGGTAACTCTTATGGTAATTCCTCCAACAACACTAGGGACGCGCACTCCGAGCTTGAGGTAATGCTCAAGGACTTCATCGGTAAGCAAAATGCTTTTAACAAGTCTGTTGAGGAAAAGTTAGGCAAAATTGATATCCTTGCTTCTAAAGTTGATAGCCTTGCTCATGATGTTGAACTTCTGAAATTAAAAGTGTTGCCTATTGAGGTGAAAGAGAACAATGTTTTTGCCACTGCTAATGCTATCCAAGTTAGAATTGATGAAAATGTTAGGATGCTAGCAGAATTGCATGCCAGGTGGGAAAGAGAAGATGAGATGGCTAGAAAGATGAAGGTATGTATCATTACTACCTCTAATGATGTTATTCCTAATGCTAGCAATCCTCTTACTTTGATTGGTGTAGAGAAAACTCCTACTCCTAGTGTTAAAAAGCCTAAAACAGCTAAAACTTTTTCTCAAAAGAGTGCTAAAATTTTTCGGAGTGTGGGAGATGATAGCTCTATTTCCTTTAATGATTTTGATGTTGATGGCTGCAATATATCTGAAGTTATTTTGTTCTTGCAAAATCTTGCTTTGACTCCCAATGCTAGTTCTTTAAATGTTGCTTTTACTAAGCATATTACCAATGCTCTTATGAAAATTAGGGATGAAAAGTTGAAGCAAAAAGCTTCTATTCCCAAGAAATTAGAAGATGGTTGGGAACCCATCATTGATATGCATGTTAATGGTTATGATTGCCATGCTTTATGTGATCTAGGTGCTAGTATTTCTATCATGCCTAGAAAGATTTATGACATGCTTGATTTACCACCGCTTGAAAAGTGTTATTATGATGTTCCTATTGCTGATGTTGCTAAGAAGAAACCTTTAGGAAGGGTTAATGATGTTCTTATCATGGTTAACAATAGCCTTGTTCCCGTTGATTTTCTTGTCATGGATGTTGAATGCAATGCTTCATGTCCTATTATTTTGGGAAGACCCTTTCTTTGAACTGTAGGTGCCATCATTGATATGAGGGAAGGCACCATCAAATATCAATTCCCACTCAAGAAAGGTATGGAACACTTCCCTAGAAAGAGAAATAAATTGCTTTTTGACTCTATTCTTAGAGCAAATTATGAGCTTGATGCTTCATCACTTGATATTACTTGATTCGCATTTTCTGCGCCTAGCTCAAAGGCGTTAAAGAAAAGCACTCTTGGGAGATAACCCAATGTTTTTACTTTTAGTACATTTTCTTTTATTTGAGTCTTGGAAGTTATTACTACTATAATAACCGCTCCTTATCCTTTTTATTTCGTTTTTGTGCCAAGAGAAGCCTCTAATTTGAGTGAGGTAAGATTTGGGGATGTTGCTGTCCTGAAAACTGTTTTCGGTGCTGCACCATAAAATTCGTGAAACTTCTCAAAATATCTTTTGGACCTGCGATTTCTTGTGCATATGCCCCAGGTTATATGCAAACTTTCATTAGTTGAGAACTTTTTGATTTGAGTAACAGAAAACCCTCTAAAAATTCGACCTTTGTCAGCTGTTCTGTTTTGATAGATTTCTGCCAATATTTGTGTTTGCCGCTTTATCGCTTTCTTTTTGAGTTCTTTTGATCACGGAACTTTTGGGGAAGTTGCTACAGTAGTATATGCTTTATATGTGGTGGTTTTAGGTTGAAACCTGAAGCAAAAAGGGTTGATTCAATATTATGCTTACACTAATGTTGTTAATAAATTTGTGTTTAGTTTTGTATGAAGGAAGTTTCAAGTGTAGGGATTGGAGAATGATGAGATGAGTTGAAGAATGGACAAAAGCTCAAGCTTGGGGATGCCCATGACACCCCAAGAAATATCCAAGAAGTACAAGCGTCAAAGCTTGGGGATGCCCCCGAGGCACCCCTTCTTCATCGGCAAAAATCAGGTCACCTTTCAACACACTATATTTTTATTGCTTCATGCATTATGCGTTTTTCTTGGAGCGTCAGTTGTTTTTAGTTTGCAGTTTTGTTTAGTTTTGTTTGCTGCAATAAATGGTTGGACCCCAACAAATTCCTTTTGGAGAAGTTGCCTTGCTTTTCATTTGCCAAGAACACTCCGTTTTTCACTCTTATCGTTTCAACGAGTGTTCTTCTTTTTGTAGAACTGCGTTTAGCTTTTGATTTTTGACTTGATTTGTGTTCAGATCTTGTTATATCTTTTCATCAAGGTGCATTTTGACCTCTGGTCCATGTTGGTTTTCATCAAAAGAGTTGATTATAAAAAGTTCGAATGGTGTTGGAAAAGAGAAAAAGCTTTATGCAAAAAAGTGGTACAAGAAGGAGCTTGTGTAGACTGTGGCCTACGCTTTTGCATGTCGTGCTTGATGTCTTTTTGATAGTATGCCTAGTGGTTTTGCTGTAGCATGACTTGTCTCAAATGACTGAGATTGCTTAATGAGCCTTTGAAAAAATCATGCGTTGTTTTAATTATTTGGAAGCATTATTTTGGTTTTCTCCTTTGATGCTTTATTTGGGTTGACTTGGCGCATGCTCACACATGTTTGACTCATACAAAGTCACCATAAGCCTCTATGATCATTTAGTTTTTGACTTTTGATGCCATCTTATGCTTCTTTTAATGTCGCTTTGTCGCTCTGCATGATTATGGCCGTTATTGCTGTCTTAGTTGGTCGCTCCCAGTCTTTTGCTAGCCCTCATTTTGTACTGAGTATGAGCTCTACTCATGCATCCAACTCCTGAAAACCAAGTTTGCCATTGTTTCCACTATAAATTCCTATGCATGGTATTTGTAAGCCATTCCAAGTAAATTTTCATGTGCTACCTTTCAAAACTTTCAACTACTTCTCATTTTGTGCCACTGTTTTTAGCTCATGAGGACATAGTGGTCGGAATTGCTATCTTCCATATTAAATTAAGTACCCCTCGACTAGGCAGCTTCATATGCTCATCATTAATTTTGCATGAGAGCTGGTCAGACCATTGCAATCTATTTTTTTTTAAAAAAAGGCACTCCTCCATGGTATGTGAATGTTGGTGGGCACCCGATGGAATCGGTTAGCCATGGTTTGAGAAAGGAAAAAAGGTGGGGAGGAGTGCCAAAGCTTTATAAAAGAGCACCAATGTGCCAAATTTTCAAAGAACTCGGAACCGCTCTCACTTGTTTATTATGGAAGATCGTAAGACCCCATTGCCAATCGTTGACATGAAACAACCACCTCTCAAAACCCAATTTTTATCTCTATTTTACAAATTAAAAGCTCTAGCACATGTTTAATCACTGCTTCCCTCCGCGAAGGGCCTTTCTTTTACTTTTATGTTGAGTCACCACCCTCTACCTTTATGCACCGTTAAGAGAGCATAGTTGTCATTCTGAGTATAATGTGCATTGTCCCAAAGTTTTCATTGATTGATTCATATTGTTGGTTTCACTTGTTCTTAAATTACTTGTATCTAGTCGCCCTCTTAAACTTGAAGGTGTCCTATGTATTTATATTTTGCTACTCCATGAGGAACAAGCTGA
The DNA here is from genome assembly GCA_007115705.1 of Dactylis glomerata. NCBI lineage: Eukaryota > Viridiplantae > Streptophyta > Magnoliopsida > Poales > Poaceae > Dactylis > Dactylis glomerata. The sequence continues at coordinate 2,290,509 of QXEO01000553.1, forward strand.
AAACCATTTGTATGTTTTTCCATATGATTAGAACACACGTTTGACTTTCATTGTTTCATTTTCATGATCTTTTGTTTGTGTTCATTTTTCATGTTATAACATGGTTGATAAGTTTCTTCTATCAAGATTATATCTTTCATGCCCATGTTTTAAGTTCTTTTGATCCCAGCGCACAATGCTTACATAGATGATCAAGATTGTGTAGGTGCATGTCACCTCAAAAATTATTTCTTTTGTTATCACTTACCTACTCGAGGACGAGCAGGAGTTAACCTTGGGGATGCTGATACGTCTCCAACGTGTCCATAATTTTTTATGCTACATGCTTGTTTTTACACCATTTGCTTAGTGTTTCGTTACACTTCATGGCATTTTTATGCATTTTCCGGAACTAACCTATTAACGAGATGCCACAGTGCCAGTTCCCTGTTTTCTGTTGTTTTTGTGTTTCAGAAAAGTTACACAAGAAATATTCTCGGAATTGGACGAAACAAAAGCCAGACGTCCAGATATTTACCGAAGCTTTGAGAGAACCTAAGAGAAGACGGAGAGGAGCCACTAGTGGGCCACACCACCAGGGGGCGCGACCTAGGGCTGGCCCACGCCCCCCTGTGGTGAGCCCCCACCAGGTCCACTTCTAACGCCGCCTCTTCGCCTATAAAGACCCCCCGACGGGAAAAACCTAAAGACTCGATCACTTTTCCAGAACACATCGCAATCCGCCGCCGCCGTCGACCCAAGATCGGGAGGGTCCAGAAGCTCTTCCCGGCACCCTGCCGGAGAGGGGAATCGCCATGTTTGCCTCCGGCGCGATGAGTGAGTAGTCTACCTTGGACTATGGGTCCATAGCAGTAGCTAGATGGTTGTCTTCTCCACCATGTGCTTCATGTTTAGATCTCATGAGCTGCCTTACATGATCGAGATCACCGTTATGTAATTATATATGTTGTGTTTGTTGGGATTCAATGAATATTGGTGTTATGATTGAGTTGATGTGCTGAATATTATCTTATGTTATCTCTATGTTGTTTATGATCTTACATGCTCTCCGTTGTTAGTAGCTATCTTGGCCGAGTAGTTGCTAGTGACTCCAAGAGAGGGTATTTATGCTCGATAGTGGGTTCATGCCTCTATTTAATCTGGGGGAGTGACAGAAACCTCTATGGTTGTAGATGTGCTGTTGCTACTAGGGAGAAAACAACATTCATATGCTCAAGGGCATGTACTTTGTTTACATTACACACTTTGCTTAATGCAATTATCTATTGTTCGCAACTTAATACTTATGGAGTTCTCGGATTAATTCGCCACAAGTGGATTATTAGTCATAGATGCAGTTGGATGGCGGTCTATGTATCTTGTTGTAATGCCCAGAGTAAATCTCATAGTGATCCTCTCGACATATGCACGTTATCTTTATTCTATCAATTGCCCAACTGTAATTTGTTTACCCAGCATGTGTTATTTTATCTTATGGAGAGACACTACTAGTGAACTGTGGATCCCGGTCCTATTTCCTTTATATTGCTATCACCTGTTTACTTTACTCGCACTGTTTACTTTACTCGCATACTACTATTGTTTTCCACTCGATACGCTCATTCCTTTGTTTCAAGCAAACCGGTGAGATTGACAACCTCATCGTAAGTTGGGAACAAAGTATTTGGTTGTGTTGTGTGCAGGTTCCACGTTGTCGCTCGCAAAGCAAAGCTTGGATGAGGCGCCCTATAAATTGTCCGGAGCTGTCGCGAAGCTAGCGGGCATCACCTTCAGTCATTTGGCTTTTTCCTACTGGATTGATAACCTTGGTTTCATAACTGAGGGAAAACTTTCTGCTATATTCATCAAACCTTCTCTTGGGGTTTTCAACTGGCCAGTCATTTACTTCATCAACTACATGCCAACAAGTTTTCTGGCACCATCATCACCGTGCCATCAACCACTAACAGGCCAGCCCACACACGCGTAGGGGGTGTGCGGCGCGTTGTAGATGCCGATCTAGTGGTGTACAAGGATTGCTGGAATAGGATCACTCGTGATACATGGATCAAGAGAATTTTGTCTACAGGAGGGTATGAGGGTTTCTAGATAACTTAAAGGCAGAGTTGACACAAGTAGGGATGTAAGTGGTGCTTTTGCTAGGCGATGCCGATATAGCGGCTTCTCCCACATATCATTTACTCTGTTTCTCCGGTTGCCACTTAACATTTTGACTACTTTGTGTGATTAAATGGCGTCAGAATGCCGCTTCTTGCTCCCTCTCCCTCTCTCTCCCCTAGAGCGCAGCGCTGCATGCTCTTTGGTCGTCCTTGGTCACATGCTACCGACTAGCTAGGATACTTATGAATGTGTTCAATGGACAATTAACGTACTGGGAAATTAGTTGAAGACATAGTTCGGCAAGTGTTGAATGAGCGGAGGCGAAGGCGATGTACAGGTAAATTAGTTCTAGTGTAGCGGCGACCGAAGGTGAGGGGAGGGAAAGACAAGGAGAACAGGAGCCAGCTCCGCAGGACGCAATTGCGATGTGGCATTAAGGCCGATGGAGAGAATAAAGTGCCGCTAGAAACCCACTTGCCGTTGAACCATTGACACGTCTGAACGTCACAAAAGGGGGGTTGCATGCTTGGGGATGAGCCTCTAGTTTTCGTCGGATTATCAGGTTTGTGCACATGGATTTTTATGGTGGGCCAGCGTAAGCCAGATAATTTTTTGCGAGGCCATAAGTGGTATCATTGGATGCCGCTGCTGTTTACACCCTGAGGCAAAAGAGACAAAGTATGGATATGGAGCCATGGAGAGGGTTCAGAAGCGAGGGAAGGAGTGGGCGTTGATGCTGGTACATGACGCTCGGCACAGAAATGTGGACGGTGTGAGACAACACGTGTTTTCGCAACTAGACTGGTCTAATAGCCCAAGCCTCCTCACCTCTTCCCCCATTCTCTCGCTAAATCCTATTTGCCGCCCGCGGGCGTGTTGGAATGTGTCCCGCCCGCGGGCGTAGCAATTGGGGTGCGGCTCATAAGTGCCACTGTTGGTGGATTTTTTTTCGGTTTTGGTTTTTTTGCTTGCGTTCGGTCTTGCTTTTCTTCCATGGTTCTTGATTCTGATGGTTTTCTTTGGTTTTTAGTTTTTTGTCCTTTTCTTTTAAAAAATTCTGAACATTGTAAAAATTTGAACATTTTTTATGTTTGAATTTTTTAAATTGAACATTTTTTATATTTGAACATTTTTTGAATGTGAACATTTTTGAATTTGAACATTTTTTATGTTTGATTTTTTCTTCAAATTAGAACATTTTTAATGCATTTTTCAAGTAGGAACATTTTTTAATATGAACAGTTTTTGAATCTGAACATTTTTTGTTAAAACCTGAATTTTTTCTAATCTATTTTTTCAGAAACCTATACCTAATAATAAAGTACGTAAGGTTTCCATCGTTAACCACTTTTTTTGGACCGTTTTCCCCTTCCACAAAATCACATATTACCACCAAGGAAAATAAAACTTAAATCCTACCCAAGCTAGGTTTCTTCCCCCGTCCTGCACCGGGAACCACAGAGTCCGTACGAGACTCAGTTCCTACCAAATCAATCAATCCATAATTCTTGCCCCTCCTCACTGATGCGTGGTGAATGACCAGCCCGTTGGGAACCCCAAGAGGAAGGTGTGATGGGTATAGCAGCTAGTTTTCCCTCAGTTAAGAAACCAAGGTTTTATCGATCATGAGAAGAGCGGGCAATACGACTGAAGGTGATGCTTGCTAGCTTGCGACAGCTTCGGACAATTTATATATGGCGCCTCGTCCAAGCTTTGCTTGCTAACTGCAACGCGGAACCTGCACACAACACAACCAAATACTTTGCTCCCAACTTGCGATGAGGTTGTCAATCTCACCGGTTTGCTTGAAACAAAGGGTATGAGCGTATCGAGTGGAAAACAGTAGAAGTATGCGAGTAAAGTAAACAATGCGAGTAAAGTAAACAGGTGATAGCAATATGATGGAAATAGGACCGGGGTCCACAGTTCACTAGTGGTGTCTCTCCATAAGATAAATAACACATACTGGGTAAACAAATTACAGTTGGGCAATTGATAGAATAAAGATAAACGTGATATGTCGAGAAGATCACTATGCGATTTACTCTGGGCATTACAACAAAATACATAGACCGCCATCCAACTGCATCTATGACTAATAATCCACTCCCGGGGATATCATCCGAACACCCCATGAGTATTAAGTTGTGAACAACAGATAATTGCATTAAGCAAAGTGTGTAATGTAAACAAAGCATATGCCCTCGAGCATATGAATATTGTTTTCTCCCTAGTAGCAACAGCACATCTACAACCTTAGAGGTTTCTGTCACTCTCCCAGATTAAATAGAGGCATGAACCCACTATCGAGCATAAATACCCCCTCTTGGAGTCACTAGCAACTACTCGGCCAAGATAGCTACTAACAACGGAGAGCATGCAAGATCGTAAACAACATAGAGATAACATAAGATATATTTCAGTATAGCAACTCAATCATAACACCAATATTCATCGGATCCCAACAAACCAAACATGTAGAATTACATAACGGTGATCTCAATCATGTAGGGCAGCTCATGAGATCTAAACATGAAGCACATGGTGGAGGAGACAACCAACTAGCTACTGCTATGGACCCATAGTCTAAGGTACACTACTCACTCATCACTCCGGAGGCAAGCATGGCGATGAAGAAGACCTCCGGTGACGATTCCCTCTCCGGCAGGGTGTCGGGAAGAGCTTCTGGACCTTCCCGATCTTCGGGTCGACGGCGGCGGCGGATCACGATGTGTTCTGGAAAATTGATCGGGTACTTAGGTTTTTTCCGTCGGGGGGTCTTTATAGGCGAAGGGGCATCGTCAGGAGTGGACCGAGGGGCTCTCACCCATAGGGGCGCGGCCAGGGCCTGGGCTGCGCCGCCCTAGTGTGAGGGTGGCCTGTGGCCCTCTCCAACTCCTCTTCGGATCTCTGGAAGCTTCCGGGAAAAATAAGACTTCAAGAACTTGTTTCGTCCAATTCCGAGAATATTTTCTGTGTATCACTTCTGAAACACAAAAACAGCAGAAAACAGGGAACTGGTACTGTGGCGACTTGTTAATAGGTTAGTTCCGGAACATGCATAAAAGTGCCACGAAGTGTAATGAAACAGTAGGCAAATGGTGTAAAAACAAGCATGGAGCATCAAAAATTATAGATACGTTGGAGACGTATCACTCACAAAAATCCATTCATATATATAGACCCTCTCCTCTACACACGATTAGCTTAGAAATCTTAGAAAATATCCACCAAATGAATTGCATAAATTTGCCGGAGTTTGCTCGCCATTGAAGATCCAAATCGAGCTTTCCGTCCAGATCCCTGCCAGTTGCCACGCCGTCTAGACTGTTTTCCCGTGCACAACACTGGAGGAGCGAAGCCTCCGACGCTGACGGATTTGGCCGGAGCCGCGGGGCCTCAAATCCAGTAGCATCGCCATCTGAAGCCAAACCAGGACCTGGCAAGCACGGGACCGCCACCTCCTACAGAGCTCTTCCATGGCACGCGCATCCGGATCAGCTACTCCTCTCCCTCTGGTGATGGCCGTGGCAGTTGGGCTGGGTCTCTGGGAAGCTTCGGCCGGAGGTCGGGCACTCCGATCTGCGGAGTGGAGTCCGATTCTGGTGCCCTCATGTGCGATGGCATTGTCCCCTGAAGATTAACTCGCCGATTGACCTAGGGTTACTCGAGGGAGGCGTTGAGCACGTTCGGACGAGCAACGAGAATTTCTTGAACCGTGCTCTGCTCACAAGCGCAGGCGACATCGACCTGCTTGGTCTCTTTGGCCGCGTCCTCCGAGAGGCGTACAAGGACAAGGTCTATGTTAGCACTAATCCTGACTCAAGGCATCAGACGAGTGGCTGGGCTGATTTGTGCGTGTGCAAGCCGAGTCATGCGTGAGTGGATTGGGCCAGTTACTATAAAATAAAATAAAAGGAAAAACCCCACCTGGGCCGGCCCAACAAGTTCTCTCGTTGTCCTCCTCGCCTGTGGAATCCTATTTCGCGCCCACTGCGGACCCGATCCGGGGCTCCGCACAGGGCAGGAGCACTCAGTCAGCTAATGGGCCGGCCCGTTGAGCTTTTTTTTTTCGGGTTTTCTTCTTTCTGTCTTTTTTCTTTTATGTTTTCTTTTTAATAGAATAATCTGAACTTTTTAAAATTCGAAATTCATTTTAATTCGTAATTTGTTCCAATTTTGAAATTTCTTCCAATTTGAAAGTTGTTTCATTTTGAAATTTGTTCCAATTCATAATTTGTTCCATTTTAAAAAAAAATCCAATTTCAAAATTTGTTCCAATTTTTGAATTTTTTTCCGATTTTGAAATTTGTTCCAATTCGTAATTTGTTTCATTTTCAAATTTGTTTCATTTTTAAAATTTGTTCCAATTTCGAAATTTTGTTCCATTTTTAAAATTTGTTCCAATTTCGAATTTTGTTTCAATTTTCTAATTTTCTAATTTGTTCCAATTTTCGAAATTTTGTTCCAATTTAGAAGAATCCAATTTTCGTAATTTGTTCCAATTTCGAAATTTGTTCCAATTTTCGAAATTTGTTCCAATTTTCGAAATTTGTTCCAATTTTTAGTTTGTTCAAATTTTGAAAATGGAACAAAATTTGAAAATTGGAACAAATTTGTTAATTTGTACTTTGAATTTTGAATTTTTTTCCAAATTTAATTTTTTTTCAAGTTCAAAATGTGTCAGATTCTAATTTTTGTTCCAACTTAAAATTTGTTCAACTTTAAATTAGTTCTAATACTGTTTTAAATCTCTTTCAAAACAAAATAATAAAAATAGAAAAAAAAACTGAAGGAGTAGCTTACCTGGGCCGGCCCCAACCCGGATCCTGCTTTTGGCGGACCGGAAGAGCTTCTCCGCTGAAAGCGGAGAATAGGAGCTCCCTCCTCGCCTGTCCTCTCCGTTCCGGCAACCCTCTTCCCCCGCCGGAGTACCGGCGACGGCGATGGCGACGCCGACCTACGCTTTCTCGGTCGCCTTGTGTCGCGCTTAATGCTCCTATGATACCCTTGTATCCTCCTCCCCACACCCCTGTCGCCACAGAAGGAAAGCGACTTCCATCAGACTCGCCGGGAAATCTCAGGTTTCCACGCTGTCCCCTTCAGCTTTATTTGCCTTGTCATACGGACACTGGTGAGTGAAATCTTTGGATGAACTTCCTGACCTTGATTGGATCTGGCATTACCTTGATGTGCATTTGCGCACTTCACTTATTCCCTTTCAGTGAAATTCCCCTTTCATTGACAGATCGTCTCATCTTTATTTTTTACTTTGTGCAGCCTGTATGGACCTTTCTGACCAGAAATTTCCTGAAGCGCAATAGCTCACCTGCTCACTCACTGAATCACTGTCTCTAGCTTAATATGCACTGTCACTTCACCAGTGATTATTCTTCGCAATGTGTTTTCTTGACGGAGATAGATGATTGGTGACGGCAGCACCTTTATTCCTTTTGGAGCGGTTTCTCAGGTGACGCCTAGATCAGATATTGGGCTATCCTGTCTTTCCTCTCTTGAATCACAACTTGACCGACTACCTGGAATCTTTGAGAAAGTTTCACACACACAAAATAGTCTTACAGTACAAAGTGAAGTGCAATGTCTTGCTCCTCAGGCTGATCACCTACCCACTATAAATTCTAGTGCCTCTTGTCTGCTTAAGAAAACTTCCTAACACTACCCCTTTTCCAGTTTTATATACTATCTTCTTTCATGGTTTTCAGCATGGTGGTTAACATGGAATGAGATTCCAATAAAGCCTGAATAATTGTTTCAGCAAAGGCAATATCTTGACAAGTGCGACTAATCATGCGTTGGAAGATTAGCTAATCGTAGACTCCCTCTTGTAAATTAATAACACTTGGCTCCAAGAAACCTGCTCCATTATTTGGTTCCATTGCCACGTCCTTTCTCCCATTCCCATTGCAAGTTGAGGTCGATGTATGGTGATTGTGTCTTCTGACTATATATACTCCTATATATGTTAATGAGATGTCGATATCTGTCTACATTGTGTAGTCTACTCCTTTTCTTGACTAATGGACCGACCTTGCATTCGTGTGCAAGCATTCACACTTCCTTTTCTTCCTGACAGTTTGATTATGAAATGCTGTTTGCATGATTTGTGCACTTTCATATGGTAAGATGCTGCAGCCATCTCCACCTGTTCGCTCGCTGTGCCTTCTGACTTTGAGTAACCAACCTTCATTTTCTTTTTCATGGATACTTTGACTGATTATGCATACATATAAGGATTGGAGCTTCGAACTGACAGTCACAAAAAGACCCCAAACCAACACACATAGAGTGATGGAGGCCCTTGTCTGTGCAGCACATGAGCCATGGTCTCCCTGCTAAGGAAGCTGGGTGATTGCTCTCTGATGAATTCAAGCTTCTCACTAGGGTGACACGTGATCTCATGTTTATCAAGGCTGAGCTTGAGAGCATGCATGCTTTCCTCAAGATGATGTCCGAGACTGAGGACCCCGATGACCTGTCCAAGTGCTCCATTAAGGAGGTGCGGGAGCTGTCCTACGACATGGAGGATGGCATCGACAATTTCATGCTCTCCCTCGGTTGTTGACTCCAGCTACAAAACCCCGTGGCTTCAAGGGTCTCGCTGGCAGGTGCATGGACTTGCTGACAAATTCAAAGACACGCCACCGGATTGCCAAGGAAATTAAAGTTCTCAAAACACCGCGCTATGGAGGCT